>JABFOV010001862.1:5032-22596 GCA_022817685.1 Aradophagus sp. ZL-2020 | reverse complement strand
CTTCTGGAGTTTCGTCTTGTATCGGTCACAACCCCTCGATGCGTCAAGACACCGCCATAGTCTCATCTCGCCTTGTCTCTGCATGCAAGTACAGTCACGCCGTGCGACGCCGACGTGCGTTAAGAGTGGCGGGGAGGGTGGGTTAGAGCGGGTGAGATGTGTAGAGGATCACGGGGGGGGGGGGGGGGGGAGTCGCCGAGCGGAAGTAGCTCACAATCGATTCGTGTCGGTATATGTTTTACCATCTTATTCACTTACTATATCGTTTAGGGATAATAATCTTCGAAAATTGGCAATCGAGCCGTTTTTTCTCGCGGTGACGCAAAAAACGCGACATCCACTTTTGCCCCTTCACTCCCGCGAGATTTTGGTTTTAGTCCCACGACAATGAAATTTGTCATTCGGCGATTTTATTTGACGTTATTATTGTCGGAGCGACAAACTTTTTGCACAGCTCAGCGAATTGCACTCGAGCCAGCGAGCAATAAAGACGACAATATCGATGAATCGATGATCGAATAACGAACGATATCTCAAATAGAGTGAAAAACAGGCTGAAATGGAGATCTCGATTGCGCGCCTCGGCGACATAATTCATACGTCGCGCGCTATTGGAAAATAATTTCCTTCCGACGTGTGAACGCGCGGAATGCAAGGCCGGCCGTTGGAAGTCGGCCAAAAACCGCTCACGCTTGATCTTGATCTTATGTAACGTGCGATCGCCGCTCCGAAAGCAAGCAGGGTTAAACGCAAACTAGACCTTCCGAGCAAATGGCCGGGCATTTCTCACGCGAAGCGCCTCGCGTTCGATCAGAAATTACACGGAACGACTGGCGAGCGAGGCAGTAATTTTGACAGCTTCGTAACGCTGACGAACAAGCGCCGAAGAATTTCCGATGAGAAATACGTTGCACGCTTTTAGCAACATGCATCTTGCGATTAAAGTGTAGCACTTTGCTACTGATTATTTTTTAATCGGGAATTTTTTGCATTGTAATAATTTTGTATTTAATGATAAAAAGGAAAAAGTTAAAATTATACTAATTGTTAATAAGCAATGATAAAAGATTTGCATTTAAAAAAACTGCATTGTTATGCAGTTTTTTTGTGAAATTATTTATTTCGTAACGCAAATACTTTTTACATCGCCAAAATGCGCAATTTTTGCATATTGTATTTATAAAATAAATATATTATTACTTGTTCACAGATTTTCACTTTGCCATGTACGTTTAAAAGAGATACAAAAACTATATATGATATTCCGTTATTTTCATACGTCCACTTTTCAATAAATAAATCAGAATTAAAAGCGAGTGATCAATAAAGATCGTATTAATTTTAACCCGTCGATTCTAGAGACCTTTTAGAAATGTAAATTTAAATTAATCGAAGAAAACCTTTTTTGTGTTTCTTTCATGAATACATCGATATTTTGCCTCATAGAATACGATTCCTCAAATTTATGGACAAAATTCAATGTATATTTTTCTTCGTGCACGTTATGCAAAAAACTCTGTGTTGTAGATTCAACTTAAAAACAATGTATTTATATTCAATGGATTTTCTACGTTTGATGTTTGATCAATGAAAAGTTACCCCGGGAGAATAAACTATTTTGCAATAAAAGAAGAAGAAATGGCATAACCGAAGTTAATACAATTGATAAGATGCTATAAAGTGTGCGAAAGAAGCAATTTGGAGAATAAGAAAAAAAAGTTACATTTTTCCTTCGTAATAGTAAATCGCGCGTCATCGTGTGAAAAAGGAACAGGGATCGGTAAATCGCTATTTGCGGGCGATGATCTGTTATAAGGTACATAAGAGGGCGTTACACGTAGATAAAAATGAAGATTGATTGAATTTCTCGAGTGAGTGAACTTCCCTCGCGTTTCGTCTCTTGTTATTATGCAAATCAACGGAGACGGATTTAATTAGCTCACAAATGGGTCATAAAATGATTTCATTATAATTGCATTATTCAACGTAATATTATTTTTAATTAACTTAGGGTTATTGAAAATAATCATTGGAAGAATCAAGAAAGTTTAGCAGCAATTTTTACGTAAATTATAATACAAATATTTAAAAAGTAATATATTTTATAATTTTCAAAATTCAATATCACGTATCTAATTTGGGGGACGAAAGTAACATTTTGAAAAAATGTTCCTTGATAATAATAACCAACTATCCAAAGAATATTTTTGTTAAATTAATAAATTAATAAACTAAATTAATTAATTTATTTATTATTACATTAAATTAAATTAATAAATTAAAAAATTAAATTAATAAATCGTGTGCAGCAAATCTCTTATAACTTTACTTCATTAAAAATACAAATTGGGACATTACTCTTAAAAATATCTTTTTCAACGAAAACTTGCCGTTTTGCCACAAAAGGACTTCTTTTTCTTAAATGAATTTCCTTTTTAAACGAGAATCAAACCTTTTGACTCCATGCGAATTTCGCGTACATTTTTTTCCAGTGTAAATTGACATAAAATTTGTATCTCGATCTTTATTGTGTCGCAACAATGAAACAACTTTCAACCGCGGATCAAAATGACTCGTCTTAACCTGAATTCGCTGTAAACAATCTCGGGTATTTTCAAGAACAAGCGCATCAAAGTCCCAACCGATGTTGCGATCGGATAAAAAGGTCGATAGGCCAAGATCGGGATAACCTTTTGTGCCTGGCTCGGTCAATAAGTTGGACTCATTATTTTTGCGACGGCTCGGCGAAAGTTAATTAACGAGCGCCAAAAGCTTAGCTAAGCCCGAGACTTAATCCGGCAGCGTCGAAAATATAAAATAACAAAGTATCGTATTGTCTTATGGCGGCTATCGGGCGCGGTGTCAACGGGTAATTTGGACAAGTGCTGCGACAGAGTTTACTTACGATGCAGAAAACAAGAGCGTACCGGGGGGGTCGGATAATTAGTGGTTCACACTTGACCCAATAGCTCGCGGTCTTGCAAATACGTCTACACGAGCGGGTGCAAATGATAGCGCCAAGCTGACGCAACTGTTACAACAATTTATTGTTCCGCAGAATAATCGACGAGACAATTTGCGAACTGGAGAAATAAAGCTAACGTAGATTGCAATAAAAATTGTATCTTGGCCCTGCTTAAGTTGATTAATGTCAGTTTACTTAATAACACTGCAAAACTTGCTCTGATAAAGCCGTCTTAATATGAGACACCGGTTTTCTGTTTTAACAGACCAGAGTTGCCAGATTTGTGGAACAAACCTTTAAATTTGACGACTGGAAGTGTTGTGAGCTTTGGATAACGCTTTCAGTTGTCAGTTTTGGGGGTCTTTCCCACGAATCTGGCAACACTGTAAGAGACCATTGTTGACAAATTTTTTGCAGCACCAGTGTGCACCGTGAAAACGATATCGTACAATATGGATTATAAAATTTCCAACATGCTTATTTGTTGAAATGAAGCAATCCAGCAACGTCATTGGCTGACTTTGATTACAATATGATATCGTAAAAATTGTCCACGTTACAATATATATTGTGGTTGTTTATATATTGTTTATACAATCCACGTTGCAATATGGTTTTCTCAGCGTAGAATTGAAATTTGTAAAAATCATTTTTTGCATTCAAGTATATCGTTTCATCATACATCAACCAAAGACTTCTAAAAAATGAAACAATTTGAGTTTGAGGACATTCTATCGTAAACTTTGATATCGTAAGAGTGAAAAGTTACTAGATTTAATTATAAATTCGAAGTCATTCATATATTTATTAACCATTAACGAGAAGACATTGTAATCTAGATGCAATTCTTAAGGATACCTGACAGTATATCATTATCTTTAGACCGATAATATTGAAAGTGATTAAATCTTTCCTCATCATTTAGTAAAAACAAAGTTCCAAAGAGTAATTTTGATACGCGACAAATGAGTAAAAAGTTCGTGAATTAAAGGGTTAAAACGAACCTTCAGTTCATGCATACAAAAAATACGAAGCTAAAGAGAGATCCCTAAGTGAGAGGAACAGATAAAGAAAGATCAACAGAAGAATCTCCTTAAATACTTATACATTTTCTACGATAATCCTTTCGGGATTCCCTATCCGGGCTTTTCTATCGAGGTCGTATTATAATCTGAGTTTGCTCTCGTAATTTTGTACTACAGAAGTGGGGGAGAATGGAATTCAACCTAACCTCTATTTTATTCCATCTTTACAGTAATTTACGTCTGAATAATTTTACCTCGGAAATAGTAAAATTAACTTTTTTTGTACATGATTCTACAAATGTAATTTTTACACAATTAACCATATAGAATATTTATAATTTCTTTATGTCATTGAATTTTAATTTTTTATGTTTCTAAATTGTTAACGATCCCACCAGTTAAAATATAAGTTGCATTTGTCAGGCTGTTGCAGTTGGACTCATAAATTTTAAAAGTAATCAAGCCCGATCTGCTAGTAATCAACAAATTGCCCGTAATTAAATCAGTGATTAAAAAATGTTAGGTCAGCCATAATTCTTTCTTTCAGCATAAACCCATAATGAAAACATTTAAAATCTCATAAAGTAGATGCGAACCATTTTTATAAAATTACACGTAACATTGAAGTTAGACAAATATACCATTTTCATAAAGCTTCGAATTATAATAAGAATAATAAAAGTTATAAATAATCGATCAAACGGTCGCAAATATCGCGGTCATCCGCCGTATGCAAAATGTTGACAACTTATATTTCTAACTCATTCGTAACTTTATTTCACGTTTCAAGATTATTTGCGCCAAGTTTCGCGTCGCGCGTAGCAAAACTTGCTGGACAAAATAATACCTTTCAATAATTTATCGCGAGCGTCGTGACGATCGAGTTACGGAACACAACACGTCGCGGTCGATCGCCGTTTAGAGACCCTTTTAATTATCCAAACGTTTCATTAGCAGTGCTCGAACCGATGTTTAACGAACTGCCACTTGTTTGACCGCAACAATATGATACGCGTAGTAGTTTCAAATATCTCTAGCACGACAAACCACTAGTGTCGAAATTCATCACTACCAAAAATTTATGGCAAATATGTTCGTTAAATTCCGAAGCAATTTCAAACGGAATTCCGTCGCGTTCGATAAGATAATTAAACTTGTCGACCCAAAAAGCGTCAAGTTCTAATGAGGTAATTTATCGGGTTTTAATTCAAAAAACCTGTTCCGTAATTTGGATTGTCTTTTTTTCGTTTATAAAATCATTGACGATGAGTTATTTAAATATTAAACTTTATAAAAGAGAATGTATTAGGGACATTTACCTCGATCGAATGCTTTTTACCGGAAATCGATCGCGTGATATCGTTAGTTATCGTTCGATCTTCGACCATTTGCGGTCTGGCTACATGATTATCGAATTAGCGCCACGGCAATGGGAACCATTTGTAAATGGTTATTGAATGGACGAAGACAATGCTCCGTAAATCAATGCCAAGCGTAATTTCCAAGTGCATTCGTATCGGGACTAACAGTTTGCGTTGAAAAATCCCTCCACTTGGCGATTTAAAAGACAAAAAAAAAAGTAGAAAACAATTGATGAATTGAGAAATAGAATCAAACGGCGCAATTCGGAAGTGCGGTTTTTATTTTGATGAAACAGTTGTGGCGGGCAATCTTGATTGCTTTTCAAGATCAGTTCGTCATTGATATATTTATTCGGAGCGCTATGGTATGCAAATAAACACGTATTCATTTTTTATTCCATTTTCGGTGCGCTTTTTTATAACGGAAATTTAACAAGTTTTTTGTTGGTAAAAACAGCACCGCTGAAAAATGTTGACCTTTATGTAAAGCGATCGGGGTTATTGGTGGGAGGAATTATTGATCGTCAATGTTAATAGCAAAATCGATGGAAGTGTTATTAAATTCTGGAATAATCAATTATTACTAATCAATGAGATATTTTAAGACAGGAAATCTATAATCAGATATCAAAAATGAGTATTCAAATTGAATTATCAGAAGTTTTCTCAAAACAGGAACGGGGAATCTATGTCAAAATAAAGAACAATTTTTTATTTCAGTGGAAATGAATTTAAAGTTTAGAAATGGTAATAAAACCCAACAGTAAATGTTACTATTTATATGAAAACTTTACTATGCAATAGTAATTTTTGATATTTAGTGATTGCATAATGAAGTGAACGAATTGAAAAATAATTAAATTCCTGCAATGAAAAATGTTGTTGATTGATTATTAAAATTGTATTAACTCGACTTTGGAACTTCAAGTTTTCATTGTTTGACCAGCACAAACTCATTAGATTTCGAATGATCGAAAAACTCAAAAGAATCAATATCAAACGCAACATCAACCGTACCAGGAACCGCGCGCCAGTTTATTTATTAGGATTTGGCATATTACATTTTCATTTGCGTTCGCTTCGCGATCGAACGGCGAACATTTCATTTCATTTCGGCGATTCCATGAATATTATCGTTTTGCACGCCCGAAGGATTTGGCGCATTGTTACTGAATAATCTAAATTGATGCTGCCAACGAATCGTTAAAGTTGATTTTCGGTTTCCGATGCTAATCAAATTATTCCTTCGCGCAGTAAAGAGCGCGCGTTTTTGGCACCAGAGCGGGACCTTTGTCTCTCACTAACCAAACAGTTACTACTGGCATTATGGCAAACAAAGAATCACGTAAAAATGCAGTCAAACGAAACGGGGAATGTTACAAAAACGTTGATTAAAAGGAAATAACAAAATAGTACTTAACAAGGAAAAAATGAGTTTTATGTTGGTAGTCCGAAGGGTTGCCAACATATAAGTTATTTTTACCGAGTTGAGTATGATATCTTTCCTGTCGAGGAGATAAAATATGTTGGTATCACTCGCTTTCGACTCATGATACCAATATATTTTATTTTCGAGTTAGGAATAGTATATTACTTAACGAAGAAAAAATAAGTTTTAAGTTGGTAGTCCGAAGGGTTGTGAATATAAAAGTTATGTTTACCAAATGGGTACTATATTTTTCCTATCGAGAAAATGAAATATGGTTAGTATCACAAGCCTGAGGCAAGTGGTACCAACATATTTTATTTTCGAGTTAGGAAAAGATATTAACTTCTCTTTTGGTACTCTTTTTGGTAACATTAGTTGAAGGATCTCATCGATTGAGAATTCAGTCAATACTACTAGTTGAATTAAAGCCAGGTTGAAATTTCGTGGTTAGCAGTGACCTAGTGATTACTGATAGAATTAATTGGTATAATTGACGTAAACAATTTAACTTAATAGTATAAACATGTCTCTGTAGAATGCGTTGGATTGCATTCATGTGTATTTGAAAACAAGTAATGTTGCCTCAAATGCCAGTTTTTACACGTTATAAGAAAAAAATTGTAAAAATCGATCTATTGTTTCATTACATTTTTGTCCTGAATAAAGGTGTATTTCATTTAACAGAGTAAATAAATTACACAAAGAAAGAAAAAGTTGAATTAATTTCCCTATAAATTTAGGTAAGTGAACTTAGAAGTAACCATCCTAAATTTTTCCAATAAATTTATGGGAAAAGTTGTGTACTTTCTATGATTTGTCTCTGAATGAGGGGCAAAACGTGTATAAAAGTAGAACAGGCCATAAAAACTAAATGAATTTGTCCCATAAATTTATTGGAAAAATTTAATATGATTACTTAGTTGACTTTCCTAAATTTATATGAAAAAGTGCTGCGTATTATAATGCTATAATGATTCTATATATACCCATAACAATAATGTATATTGTACATTAAGTTGCACGCTGTAACCTAATTTTTTTTTTACTACCGTTTCTTTTTTTAAGGTAAGCTGGATATGTGTTTTTTATGAGAATTTAATGTTTCAAATTAATTTCCACATTCTGTTTTACATTACATCTGTATAAAACTGAGTGGTCTTTTACATTGCAATCGTTTGCATTTCACACCGAATCGCTTCACTTTCTCCGCTTTTATGAATCTCGTTAATTTAATCAAAACAATTTCTAATAGTAAAGACAACGAAGAAGTAGAAGTAGAAAAAATCAACTTTCCCGTTTTGCTTCTGCTAGAAAATTATGAATAATTACGATGATAAAAGTTGAAGAGCGCAGATTAACGCGCGATCAGACGATCGACTCGCACCGAAAGCCTTGGCGAAATCGGACCACTTGGCAAAAATATTGAGAGAACGTTCGTCGCGCAATAATTTCCAATTGCTCGCAATAAAACGTTATATGATTTCATCAGCAGTTTTATTGATTCCCAGAAGCACTTTAGATAATGAGCGTTTTTACTGCAGCAATTCTGTTAAGTGGCTTTTTATTAAATCCAAAAAGTGCGGGCAAAAATGTGGGGGGGACAACGATTCTCATCGGTGTTGTTTTTCGCAGCATTTATCGCGCGGACCGTGGCGGTCCGCGAATTCGGTTACCTAATGACGGAAGCTGGGATTGGAGACGAAATTGGCCGAGTGGATTTTCGCCGGTCGGAAACGAAATGCGATGCAAATTGCAACGTAATCGAAGCCCTTTGTCCGAAGTTGTTGAAAACATAAATCGAAATTTGACGCTTTCCGAATGCCGTTGTTTTCCGCTCGCTCGAGGTGGAAAACAGCGACGTTGTTTACGAGCAAGTTGAAGTTGTTGTTAATACCCGCTCGAACTGGATATATCGAAGGTCGCCGGGCTTTCTCGCTTGAGAAATGACTCCTCGGTTTTCGCTTTTTACTTACTCCCGGGCTAAGTTTCAATTTTGCGACGTACATTATGTTTCGAAAGACGAATGGCAGCAAGGCGGGAGCTGCCGATTTTGTTGACGTATTTTTAACGAAGATTATTTATAAAGATTGGGAGATTTACAGTGCAACCTTTTTTGATTTCGTCTAATATTTTGTATGCAAGGAAAAAAAAAACAACATTAAAATGTATCGCTAAAAGAACGAAAGAGTTTGCAGTATTTACAATGCGGATTGTATATTGTAAACCAGTGTTGTCAGATTCGTGGGGAAAAAACCCAAAACTGACAACTATGGGTGTTGTCAGTTTTGGTGGTTTTCCCACGAATCTGGCAACCCTGCTGTAAAAATAAGTGTCTTATTTTGAGATATTTTTTATGGTTGATACATTGAAAACGTCTCGTAAATATAGCATGATACAATGTAAAACTTGCAATAAATGTTGTAATTTTTACTAATTCAGTTTCTGAATATAATTTCAATAGACTTCTTAAAAATTTTAAATAACATCCGCAAAAATATAATGAGATGATTTTATTTTTCTTTTGCGTAATTTTAAAATTTTTTGTTGTGTCTTTCAACTCCCTTCAATTCCGGAATTACAGGATTATGGCATACTGTGCGTAGCGAGTTAACTATTTATGCATTTCAATGCATTACAAACATACATTATTCTATGCTGCACCTTTATTCAAGCAAATGCACGTACAATCTCCGAAATTTAACGACTAAAATTTAATTACTTCTCTGCATACGCGAATACATTATATAATAACGAAAAGGTCAAACTAATCTTATAACGTGAAGGATAATGAATTCTTTTTGTCGCGACTGAAACAGTGCCCTAATCACAGTTTTAACGTCTTAATATTCGCGAAACGAAGCCGCGTATGAAGTGTGATAATTCATAATACGGTATTTTAAACGAACTCAATTCCGAAACTTAGAATTTAAGATAAATATGGATCAAAAACTCGAGAAACAGGTTTCATCGTTGAAATGAATATTCAATAAAAATTGCGCTATATTTCTTAAAAATAAATTCATTTTAGTTAAATAAAACACTTTCAAATGTTTCTTTAAAAAAATGTTTACTCAACTGCTTTTAAATAGTTTACAAAAGAAATCAATAAATAAAAAACTGACTTTCACAAACAGTCACTAAAAGCAGTTGTAAAATTTGCGCAAAAATCACGTGCATTTTCATCCAACGTAACTAATTTTTTGCGCGCAAATTTACTTGAAACTCCGCTGTCTTTCAGCGGTGACGAAAAGTCAAACGATCCGCGAAATTCGCGTGACGAATATTTGTCGGCCGACACAATTCGCACATAAATCAGTTTCAAAGAGGAATCCGATAAACGGCAACTGCGCGGCGCCGCGAGTTCAAGCCAATCCCACGTCGAAACCCCCCCCCCCTCCAACTGTACCAAAATGTGTCGTTTCGCGTCGTCCCAGATATCAGTCGATTTAATTTCAGTAAGTTGGCTCGTTTTAATTAACTGATACGTTGTTGCGCACATTTAACGGTTTCCAAGTGGATAACGGAATTATCGCACCTGCAACATTCACGCCCTCTACATATTGAATGACAATGTATATTTGATCCCACGTAAAGGTTTTCTTACAAATTACCGCTGATTGTGTTTTCATCCAAGCGCTATTAACAAATGACATTGAACCAAAATAATTATGCACGGAAAACGATCGAGCTGAAGGAATTTTAGGTTATGTTGGGAGGAAGTAAAAATATTTGGATTCGATTTCATTTCAATTTTATGTTTAGTTAGTCATACCTAAAGAAAGCAACATTAACATAATATAACACAGCATAATAAAAAAAAAATGATTCCGTAAGGAATTGAACCTAACATTTGTAATTCCAATGCTTCAATCTTTTAATTCTGATTTCTATATTTCAACAATTTCTTCCATTTTTGTTCTCTTTTTATTTCCTTCTTTTTTTAATATATCTAGTAGAAATATTGTCTAGCGCGGTACATGTCAAAGACGCGAGGTATGATAATCCTCGTCTACATTCCTCCATATTGCTAAACTAATTAGAACATCAAACGCAAGTAAAATTCAGCTTTAATGCCTTGGAGTTGCAACTGCGACTGCTTGGAAGTCTTGCGAGATGGGATTTCGTGTTTACGAGGGGCGGCAACGTTTACGATATCGATTTTCCACTTGATATTTGCACAGTCGAAAAATAGGCAATCTTATTTCACTCTGTTTGATGTAACAGATACGTACGACGGAAACGGCGAATCGAAAACAGACGTCGCCGACAAAGAAGGTATGGCTTTCAATTTCTCTAATTGCACAAAAGGATCCCGTTTTGCGGCGAAATGAAATACCCTTTGTGTTTTGGTCGCTTAAGCGACGTCGTTTCAATTACTGCTATGCGCGGTAATAGACAGACCTCGTTTTTACGGTTTTTCCAGACCCGCTGTATTGTTAATAATTTTTCAAAAGAATACTTTTATCGTGGATCATTCGACGTTGTTTGTTATTGATTAATAAAATAATCGACTTACTGACAAACTAACATTTTCATTTCTTTGGACTTGTTTATTATTTATTATTATTTATTCATTTAATTTTTTGTTTCATTATTCGGATAACTGATTTTTATATTAGGTAATATTTCTTTATTTTGTTTTCTACACGGATCAAGGTTCAAATGTTACCAAACAATCGTAAATTTTACGACCTAAAATGAAAAATTAAAAAAAAGCATAAAAATATAAAAAATGTTTGGACATATGGTACACATAAATAATCCTCACTAACAAGAAATAAAACATTGACAAAAATACACTTTTTGTTAGAAAAGAAATATCTTTTTCTTCGCAATCCTTTTCAATCAACGTGAATCCTTTGAACCAAAAGGAAATTTGTAAAGAAAACGAATACATTCTATTTTAAAATTGTGATATTTTAATCGACTGTGTAACTCCACTGAGAAAACCGTCTTGTAAACACTACGATACATATTGTAACGAGCTCAATTTCATATAGTACACGGTTTACGATTTCGTATCGTAACTAATTTCAGCCAATTACACTGTTACACACTGAAAAAAGCATATTGTAGCCGCCACGTCACATATCGTAACGTGTAAATTTTCATATAGTAAAATGTTTACGATATCATATTGTAACTAATTCCAGCCAATTACATTGCTACACTGGGAAAACTATATTGTAACCGCCACAACACATATCGTAAAGTGGACAATTTGATATAGTAAAGTGTTTACGATATCATATCGTAACGAATTTTAGCCAATGGCATTGTTAGATTACTTTGGTTCGACCAATAAGCATGCTGTAAACTTTACGATCCATATTGTACGATATCATTCTCTCGGTGTCCTTTTGGAAGAAAAGGATCCCTTTAAAAAAAAAACATTCCTTTCGAGAAAATATAAAAATGGAAATTCTTTTCAATCGAAATGAACAAGTTTGGGCGAAAAGGGTATTTTTCCGAATGTACGCAAACTCAAGCGCATGCGAAATAAGAAGACAAAAGTAATTGAATAACCTGTTGTGCGGATAACTGATAAATGTTTTCCGCGCCACGATGCGAATTAAATCGTGATAGAGCGAAGAACGGCTGACCCTATTTTGACGTTCTCCACTGGAATTTAATGCCGCCGTACAAAGGAACGCCGCGATAGAAGTCGCGGAAACGTTTCCGCCGTTGTGCTCGGAAAACAAACTGAAATGAAATATACCACGCGGCGTCGCCTTTTTAAAAAAGGAATTATAAATTACACTATATTTCACAAAGAACCGAGTAAATATGCGAGAAACGTTTCAAATAACCCGACAACGGGGATCATTAATGCCGCGTCTTCGCTCGTTGGTGCCACACAATTACGATCGCAATAACTGACGGCGTGGCAAGCTCTGATGATTTTCAGATGTTTGGTAATGGTTTTTCGTAGTCATTTTTAATTGCGCAACTTTTTCAGCGATACGCGAATATATTAATTAAAAACTATATCGTGTTGCAGAGGAATTTTAATTTTTTATTACGAACGAATTTACATCGAGAAAAATGATAAAATTGATGAATTGGTATTTGATTATACAGTACGAAAACGATGATGCTGGCAATTTTTGCACACAGGAAAAAAAGTTTCGCCTCGTTGTTTCAACAAGTTTTTCGAACGCTTTTTATTACCGATATTCTGATATATTTGTAGCCGTCTTATTGATTTTCTCGCTATATTAAAAAAAAAAAGTTTCGCCGCCGCTGTTGTGCTATCGGGTCTTGATTTTCAAGATGTTTCGAACCATGTAAAAAAAAGTGAAATAAATTCTTTGAATCTTTAAATTTGAATATAGGATCTAATGTGTTTTATATATTAAAAAAGCGATTTTTTATAACACAGAAATATTGCTGTTGTTAAAATAAAAAAATTAAAGAAATGGAATTTCGAAAAATGCGGAATTTCGGAAGAAGCGAAATTTTCTGCTGAACACAGGAACATAAAGTTGTGAATCCCGGAAAATAGCAATATTATAAATTTTCAATGAAAATTGTTTGCAATGACGTTTCAACTCACATTATGAATTTATATATTTCAACGTAACACTGTAATTAAATTTGCTGCACTGAATTTGAATTGAAAACAAATTGAAATGAAACGATTAAAAGTTCGTTGTTTCATTTACCTAACGCCATAAAACGCGCGAATTTATTTATCGAAGTACCCTAAAAAACAAAATTTTATGTCAAACGATTAAATTACTCTACTTCAAAACGAGTTTTACGATTCTATTTAAATGAAGGAAACGATGTATGTCAAAGGTCAAAGATTTTTACATCGAATTGTAACATATTTTTTTTTTTTTTGTTAAAACGTTGAAAAAGGTCATCAAAACGCGTTGTGAAAAGCGAAATAAGAGAAATGAAACAAAATGAAACAAAATGAAAAAACTAGTAATAAATTGTCGAAAATGAACACTTGGCGGGAAAATTGTCGCGCGCTGGCACGGCTTTGGAAAAATTTGTGACACTTCGGCCGCAGTCGTTGTAAAGCCCCGGTACATGTTTAAATGACAATATTTTTCACGCCGAAATAATTCAATAACACATTACTTTGGTGCAGCCGCTCGCGGAAAATGTCCTCCCGCCGATCTGAAACTGAACTCAGTCGGCGGAAAATTGTTTTCAGTCGAGCCCCGCGAAGCGTTCGCGACGTTGATTCTCATATTCTTATACCGTCATTACGTCAACATTTGTCGGATAAAATAACGTAAATCTGCCATTTCGCATTCAATTTCCCGCGCAAAAGATAAAAGGTTAGGATTCCGGTATCTCGAAAGGTTTGCGATTCGTCTTAGTAACAAGTCGAAAGGAATCAAAATAAAAATAAGAACCAAAAGTCGTCAAACTAAAAATATACCAAATAAGAGGAAATGCAAATATTTTTTGTCGTTCGAAAAAAAGAACACTGTTGTACGTAAAATTCTTTTGTTTTTTCAACAAATCAAAAATATTTTTCGTCGTCCATCCAGAGTGAATACATATTTTCCACGATTTTGTTTCGTGAATTTTTTCGAAATTCAACAGTGCTCGAAATTTAAGCTACTATTTAAATTATTCAATTTCTTGTAATTCAAAAATTCGACGTTGCATTTTCTGTTTAAAAAACATTATATAAAAGAAATTATGTTATAATTTTTTTATAACATAAATTTTTTTATAATTATGTTATAACAGAATGTCGAACCGCAAAAAAGTTGTATTTCGTGTGAAATCGTACCTTTCTGCCGTTCTTTTTTTTTCTTTTTTTTTTTCATATCGATCACCGCATTTTCATTTATTGACAGCTGGCATGTTAATAGGCGCGACATGCGAATGCATACTTTTTACTATTATTAGCGTTACTGTTGTTATTATTAACGTACCAATCATTCGAGTATCATTCGATACGAACTATGAAGTTCGGAATAACAATAATAATGCGACAAGACCTCGACCGTTGTATTGTTGGGAAATTAATTTCCCTGTGACATGTACACTCCGGAATAATTACAGCAAGATAATGATAATTATGTGAAAATGTTGTATCACATTTCTCCGAGATCAACAACATCCGCATTTCCCGCGTTGTACTACTTTTACGCAATCGATGCTGGTTAATTGTTCATCCGAAAAAATCGATTCGTTATGCAAAAGCGATCGTTTTCAATACTTTCAGTTGGTTTGTTCAAAAAAATGGTCGCGTACATTTTAATCGGCTGAATAAATTATGATTGACATGGTCCAATATTTTAGCGTCTTTATACTATGTAAATATTGGATGAACGTCAAAGTATATTCAGCCGACATAACACCACATTTGAGGGAATTTAAAGAACGTTCAGTTAACATAATAATCAACGTTGATTTAATGAAATCTTCTTGATTCAACTGATTTATTAAACTTTTTTATCTTATTTTCAATTATTTTTATGTAATTTACAATTATTTATTTCATACATTTTTCTTCAGCCCAATTTTTGTTTCCTCGGAAAAATCATCGTAACTTGAATGCAGTTTCAAATTTAAATTTCGAAACGGTCGGAAAATTGAAAAGTGAAATGGCCGACGCAACGGCCGAATTGAAACAAAGTCAGGCGAATTTTGTTTTAAGACCGTCAGAAAATGCATTTCTCGCAGTGATTGAACTTGAATGGATAATGGTTTTTCGGCGAGAAACTTCTTGTAATTAAACGACGGAGTGGAACTGACGCAAAGTTCATAATGCATTAGAACGCCGACGAATCAATCCTTCGCGAGGCGAAGCGAACAAAGCGGGAGATGGTTGCACGCCGAAAGAAACAAATTTCAATTACGATGGGAATAATGACTGGCAGTTACGAATCGCCATTAAGGACGCAATGAATTCGTTAAAAAATTACAGCCAAAAGTTACCCAGTGAAAAAAGAAAAAAAAAAAAAAGGAGAGGAGAATAAAATACTTTTCAAATCTTCAGCATGATGATGATGTAAATGTGAAGAAAATTAGAGAGAACCGACTACCAAATTTACTTTGCTGCATGAGTGAGTGAACTGAGTTAGTGCTAAGTGGTTTTTTGTTACACGCGGCCTTTCGAAAAATGGACGAGAATAATAAATCTGAACGTACTGTTCGCTGGTGAAAATGTCTTGAAATTTCATGTAAATACTGAAAGTCCATTTCGAAAATGAAATTATAATTAATGTACAAGTAAAAAATGTACTAATTAAAATTTATTAATGTATAAATATATCATTTAAGTGATGGTTTATATTTACGTAATTGTAAATTATTTTTAATGGCGATACAGGAAGTTACTTTAACGTGGAAATACATCTTTTAGAAGAGTGATGAACAGGTGTTGAAAAAATCTAAGATCTAAGCAAGAAAATTAAAGAAAATTAAAATTGAAATAAAGAAAAATACACACGGTTTTAATAATTTAAACAGTTAAAACAATGGTATTGAATTTAATAGAAAACAATGTCGTTTGGAATTTATTAGAGGTTTTGATTTATTAAGTTATTTTAAGAATTATAATAATAATTTATTATGATAATTTATCATAATCAAATATGATAAAAAGGAAGTTTAATATTATTGTTATTTCTAAACTTTTCTTGTTAAAACACTTACATTTTATTAATAAAAGCATTAAATCACGCTTAATGACGACTGATTTTTATTTGATTCGAATCCACTTTGATTAATCACGGACTAAGGTGATTAGAGCTAATGATATTAGATTGGAGCGAGTAAAAGTCGGATTAAATAGAATTTGTTGAACGTTACGTTTTCGAAACGAATTCCAAAAGCCATGGACAGTGAATTTTAACAGTCGTGAACTTTCGAAAGTGAACGGTTAAACTATACGATAAAATACATAATTACATAATCATCACATTAAAATAACACAATGATAAAAAAACCTCTGAAAATCAAGACTTTTGCAAATTAATCAAGATTTTTCCCGACGAATGTTTCGAAAAAAAAAAAAAAGTTACGATGCAACGCTTTGTTTATTTTACGTTCTTTTTTTTATGTCTATAGAAAATGGAAATTCCACGAATTATTATCAGCGATAAAATGAAATAAAAAAAATTGCGGAAAAACAATTTCAATTGTTCATAAATGTTCGATTCAAACTTTCGCCTTTGTTAAAAACTATTTCGCCGAAACAAATCACCATGGGCTGAAAAAACGAGGGCATCGCAAGTGGTCAATCGATGAGTCATTCAAACACGATAATAAAAGCTTCGATAGGTTTATTCGTTGATCTATACGACGCACAGATGCGTCGATTACAAATGTAGATACGATTATTTGTTGAATACATTCAACTTTTTATGACGCAGAAATAATCGGTTTTAAGCTCTTTTGTTTTTAATACCAACTCACCGTGCATGCATTCTCGGTTTATTATCGCAATGTTTGCGTATTCTTATTATTCCAAGTCTGAACAAAAAATCGAAGTTTACGCACTGAAAATTACTACACTGAGAAAAAAAAAAACTTTAAAATTTACCGTCACAGTAGAATAAACGTCAGTAATATTCGCAGAAAAAAAAAATTTACCGTGACAGCACGGTAAAAATTAATGAAAACGTAGTAAAATTTTACCGAATTTCCATTCATTTTTACTGTGCTGTCAGGGTAAATTTTTTCTTTCTGCGAATATTACTGACGTTTATTCTACTGTGACGGTAAATTTTACAGTATTTTTTCTCTGTGTATTGATCCACATTTGATAAAAAAAAAAAAATTTGTTCAGTTTAGTTTAAAAAAAA
>JABFOV010001861.1:0-22602 GCA_022817685.1 Aradophagus sp. ZL-2020 | reverse complement strand
TGAAAAGTGCGTAAATTTATATAGCTGATATAACCATACAATCTACTTGTGCCAATAACAACCAAATAATACATTTAAATTAAACATAAATATAGTTGTACCGACTATACTCTTTTCTCCGTGTAGTATCAAAAGATTTCATCTTTATGATATCCGGATTTACTTTTTTTTTTTTTTTTTTTTGAATAAAAGTTATATTATGCACAAGAATATTCGAGTTACAATAAGGGTTCAATAACCGATCGGAAATTTTTTTCTCAGAAATACACGTTGAAAACTTAATCATGCTGTCACATGATACTGTTTTGACTTTTATATTTTGATATCGCTATTTCAGGAACAAGATATATTCGTATTGTAATTGTGACATCATATTGTTATCCGATTTTAAAATCATATTTCAGACACGTCGAAGTGTAAATACTAACGTACACGATTCTCTCGCATAAATCGTTTGTGATATCACAGACAATTTCATGATCGCCATATCATTGGCGAGTATGAAGTTCCTGAGATTTTACTTCTTCAATGTGATATCACATTCCTTTTACTACATCAGTTAGTTTCCAAACAAAATTACGTTAAATAACAAAACTTTCAAGCATAAAATGTCCAATGTAATTAATAAACTTAAATGACATGACATACGCATTCCCACTTCTTGAACGTGGAATTTTTTGTGGAGTTTCACAACAGTAAATTGCAATATATTTATTTGTTAATAATAAAAATTTTCCTCTCTCAAAGGCTATATAATTTAGCTCATGTTACGTTTACGTGTGTTCAACTAAATTTTCGTTTACTATTAAACCTTGGAAACTGCAAATTCGTCAATATTTAAACGAATAGTTTTTTTCTCCCTACTTGAATTAGCAATCTAAGAAAATGAATTTATCAATTGGTTTCTCTAATTGTGGGGCGTCCCGTTCATCTCAGTAACAAGCGCATTTGACGCGAAATTCGATCCGGATGGATGAATTGACTTTCCAAGCTGATTAATGAATTTACAAACGTGTTGACAGCGCACCAACAAGAGTCGTATTAAGTGTCAATAGCCGGCGCGGATGCACAATGCTGATGCTGCTCTGACATTTAGCTCGGGTGGCATTTGACTCGCCCCCTTTTACCCTCCCGTTTCAACACACGACACCCCGTTCAATTTCCTATCTGATCGCGGTCCTATTATTAAGAGAGGACATCTCTCCCGCCTTTCCGGGTGACATAATACCGTCATCTCTCCCCTGCCGTTGTATACACTTCCCACACTGCCTTTTTCAATAGCTTATACAAACTAGCCACATAATCTATTCGTATAATGTACCAGATAATAAACTCAACAAGCTTTTTCGAGATGAACGCTTTTTCACGCAAAGAAATGATTGCCTTGAATCAAACATACAAATTTCGTTGAAAGATATTTGTTAAAACAAATATTAACAAATATTAATTATAAATTTCGTTTGATTCATCTAATTTTTTTTTTTTTTTTTTTTTCGATCAATCAGATTCATTTATGGACATGAATTCAATACCTTTATACCTGTTAAATAGCGTAATTCAATTTATTTGAACGAATATCTATACTTGAATCGTGGAACGTTTGCAATTTTTTTGGGTATATTTTTGTTCTCTAAGAAAATTGAAAGCATTGGCTGGTTTTAAACAAAATTTAAAAACGATTTTGTTTGCAATTAAAAAAAAAGTATTGTCACAGCCACGTTATCGTATTTATTATTGTAGTATCGTAATATTGGAATTTCGTAAGATTTTCCATTGGTTTGAAGTTAATTCACTTAATGTGGGTTACAAGTAATTATAGTTAAATTAAATCGATAATAAATCTGTTAAAATCAAATAAGCTGTAATTAAGTAAACAGTTGGAGTTTGATAATTAACTTTGAACTCAATTATCGATTATTTAAATAAATTAATGAAATTATTCGCCGCCTTTTTTATTATTAATCATATCAATAAATGACGAAGTAAAAGTGATTAAGGTAACTGTATCTAAATTGTGACAAATATAAGTTTTTTTCTGATTCAATCCCAATTATAGACTTTAATGAATTTATTGGACTTATAAAACTATGCCAAGTTTCTTTTTTCATTGTTATTAACACTTTTTCCGATTACATCTTTTCACAAATCATTAGAGACTCCTGAAATTTGAGATAAAGTTTCAAAACAAAATCAAATGTAGATTAAAGGCTGAATCGAAATTTTAGTACTGTGCTTTAAAAGTTATGCTGCGTTAAATGCGATTTTACGAGGTAATTAATCAGACACTGGATATTAATAAATAAATTATTGATTAAAAGTGTAGTTAATAGCTCGATGATGTTTTTCTGAAAATAATCATGTCGACTGTTATTTTGATTGGGTCTAATGAGCGTTGAAAACGCGTAAAATTTAATATGTCGAAAAAGCAGCTGTGTTGCATCTCACTCTGTCGAGCCGAACAGCAATTAACAAGTGAAACTTCCCTTGGTCCACTGCTTTGTATTGGAGGGAGAAAGTGTCGTTATCTCGGTAATTGCCGTAAAAATTGTACGGGACTCAACCAGATGTCAATTGATTATTGCCGTCTAAAAATCAGATGCTTAAGAATTAAAGATATCGTCATTAGCAATATCTTTTTACGAAATAAAACATTCACACAGCGAGAAACATGTTATGTCACTCTTCAATTATTTACATGGCGTCGAAAGTGATTATCCCAATTTATGTGATTTCAATATCATTATCACAGTAGATTATAGAAAAACTGATGCTTACAATTTATGATCTCATAATTTGGGATAGAAAAGCCCCATTTAAATACTCAACAGTTCGAATTAATTGCTTGCGTGATGCTTTGTGACTATGTTATATTGATATCCGAATACATTAACTATTAAGACTCACTTAGATGATTATTTCGAAAATGAATTTGACAGCGATTGGTTCGAATGCACCTTTTAAGGACACATGTCATTTTTGTGCGACGAAAAAAGTTTGATTGAAAGCACTCTTAATGTTACAAAAATATCATTCACGTGTACTTTAAATGATAAAAAAGTAGTGCTAATTTTTCGAGTAATTCCACTCTAAAAAAAAGTCCTAAAAATAAGTTTATAATTAGTGGATTGTTCTAATAATAAAAAAATTTCATTTCTTAAAAAATAATCCAATTTTATAGAAAATGGATTTTTTAAAGAATGTTGATCTCTTGAACAATTAAAATAATATTTTCAGATAACAATTGAATATTCTCTTCCTTGCAACTTTGCCACCCTTTCACTTGAAGAGATAATAAAGGTACACTCCTCTGCATAAAAATCCGTCTGACATTGCATTATTTTAAAATAAATTCATAATTAAAACGTAAGAAGGCGTCAAAAGTCGAGCTACGAAATGGAATGTAGATAAACGTTCGTCGGTCGCCGATAAAACAAACCGTGAAATCTGCCGTGAATTCAACGTTCATCCCCCAGGTGAGGCTTCGAAATCTTATCGAAATTTGTCGGCCGAACTTTCGAAGCATCCCTATCTCAATTTGTACACGGGGCAGATTGAGCGCTCGCTGTGTAACTATTAGAGTTATTGGGGGTGCGGCTACCTAGTTTCCTCGAGTCAGCTGTATCTACTTGGCCGATAATAAATATCCATTATTGCCGGAGAACGGGGTATTTATCACATCACGCACGAGCCGAGCAGATGACTCGAGGAGAAGGAGGAGAGCATCCAGCTGCCTGCGATGAGTCGACGATAATCCCGGCTCCGACAATGAGTTTTTTTTTTTTTTCCACCGCTAAAAAGCCCGAGACCGTTCGGCCCCCTTTTTTCCGCCGTCGAACTTTCGCCTAGGAATTTTCGTCTACGAGCCCGATTCGCCGGCATTTCACGCCCGGAGACGCTATTTCGAGTGTTTGATTCGAAATGGGAAAGAGTGTAAGGAAGAAAGAAAGAAAGGAAGGAAAAAATGAGTGGCTCGTGCCCGTTGGACGTACCTGCGGTGTTACGAGCGGTAGCAGGTGCACGCATTCATACGCTCACATTGACGCCGGCAAACAGGTATTCTACCTGCGCAAGATGTTGCGAGAGATCTGCACGAATGCAGCATTCGGCCAGGCCTTTCGTCCAACAATGACGGCAACTCTTTGTCGCGACCGAAGTGTCACTTTCTTGAGGAAGTCTCTGCGGCGACCCGGGTCACGCGATTCACGGTTCATGAGTCAGATGAGCTGACCCACTTAATTGAAAATTCCGCTTATCTGTCGCCCATGTCATACGTTTTGTTTAACGAGTCATTCGCATCACGTGGAGTCGTTACATAAGTTCCGATATATTCGTAGTCTCGTTTTCCAATTTCGTCAGTTTATCTTGCATTCAAGATAATCGTTAGACAGAATGTGACTAGAGAAAAATTTAGCTGCGATTAAATGTTATCGTGTAGTCTGAATGTTTTCGTGAAGTAGCTGAAAAGCTATGAAAAAATTGTAGAAATTCGGTATCGCGTGAATAATAAGAATTGTGGGTCATTAAATCATTATTGATGGTAAAAGCCTGCATAAGACAAATTGTTTTCAGTGAGTAAACGCAAGAGTTTGTTAACAGAATTACTGACGTGACCGTGGATAATAAAAATAATTTTGTAACAAAACAATTTACATTGAAGCAAATCAACGTTGACAGTAATGCTGAGTTGATGAGGTGATAAATTTATTATAAGCGCGGTTTAGTTTATTAAACTACACGCCACGTATGTCTATAAAACTCTTTAACACAGATATAAGATTGTTTCGTTCGTTAGATTAACGTTGTTACTAATATATAATGACATACTTTGAACTTCATTATGAAAAATGTGTTAACTTTAGAAAAACAAAAATATATTTCATTATCAGAAGATATTCTGTGAATCAAATGTAAATTTCTAATCCTCGTTCAGTGATAAATACAAGAAAAAAAAGTTGTTTTCAAGTAGCTTAATTGTTCGAGCGTATCTAGTATCGAGTAAATTGGAATAAAAAGTAAAAAAAAGAATGTAGCTTTGCAAGAAAAATAAAACATACATTACTTCAATAATATGCTATATTATGTACGAAGATCGAAATTTGTTTTTCGACAAATGGATTGGCACGAAGTGAAGTCGAGATACTATTAAGTGTCTGTCATTGCAACCATATTTTATTTTTAACAAACACAAAAAAGTACTGCAAGTTAAACTCTCTTTGATGAAAAGTTGCAATGTTGTGTCTTTTGATGACAAGATTGATTTCGATACAAAACGATTTGACGTAAAAACTGGCATTTTGAGCGAAATGAAATATTGTCCTGAATGCAGGTGTCATTTTATATAGCATCAAAAAATAGTTGCAATGAATATGAATAATTGACTGTGAAGCTAATTGTCGAGCAGACGAGTTTTTCGACGGACGAAGCAAAAATTACGGTCTCATGATTAAAAGATGAAACCGTGTGTCTCGACTGTGAAACAAAGTGAGCCCGATGATCTCGGCCAGGGCAACATTGTATCGATCGACGAGAAGGCGAAACCGGTCAGCAATATCTCGATAAAATGACGACGTAATCTTGATTTGCGGCGGCAGCTGCTCGGGGCGCGAGGCGGGGAGATCCGTCTGTGTCGTCTCTCGGCGGGTCATTACGACTTTCGTTTTTCGGCGCAGTTCGGGGGCGCGGGATGAGCGGCCAGACAATCGGTCCGCGGCCGCCGAGCGATCTCGAGATTCGCATCTTGAGAGCCGATGGCACGCGTCTCGGGCAAGGTGCGCCTCTCACTTGCGCGCGGCTGCCTTTCTTCCTTCCTCCGCGACGAGATGGGAGCAGCTGTTGCCGGATGGCGGATGGCGCGTGCCACAAGTTACCTATATAATAAAAAGCGGATAATGCCAGGGTGCGCGCACGACCCGGCAAGACGCCGGCGAGGCCGTTGAAAAAAAGAGCCCGCTGGTACAGAGGCATCAATCTTGACGGAGAAAATATGCCGGCCGATTATTTCTCTTTCTCCGGCGCGCCGGGAGAAAAGATGCCGGCCGAAATTGCCCGGGCCCTCGGATTTCGAGAAAAAGGAACAAGAGCCGAGCCCCTTGACGACAAGTGCCGTTCCGCCGACAACAAGTGTTAAAGCACAAAACAACGGCTATCGAATTGGCTCGCCGTCGAAAAGGATGGCAGACGGACGGAAAGTGTTGCGTTTGATGCAATCAAAGCAATGACGGTGATAATCATATATTATAATAGTCGTTATCGAAAATAAAACGGTATCACGGTGATAGCAATTTTACCTATATTTTAACACAACTACAAAAAGATTCTTCAAAGAATCATCATTCGTGTTTTATAAGCACGACGAATATCATATTTCGCAATAATAAGTTATTAAATAATGGATTTTTTTTTAATGCTTGGATTCTTAAGAAATTAATTCAAATTCTTATTGAGACCCGACAACGATGTTGATAAAAGAAAGATTGATTGGTTTTACGAAATTATTAAAAAATTGTAATGAAATTCATCTTGCCGACTATTTTTTTATCGAGATAATTTTGACGTGGATCGAGATAACGACGCATAAGATTTGTGTGTTAGTACACGAGTGACGCACATTAAAGAGTCACGAAACTCGTCATTTGGGACTAGGGGTAGATGAAAAGATGGGGCTTCCTGCTTTCTCCCCACGCGGACTAATAAAAATAAAGGCATTAGTAATAATCTCTCCGCACCCGCAATACTCAACATCATCCCACTCAGGATTAATTATCTAATGCTACGCTAACATCTGTTATCGCTACTTCTCCATTCGGAAGCCGCACCTTCATCCACGCTACGAGGATCGACAGGACAAGATTATCACGTAGACTTTTTTATAGTCGCTTTATTTTCATCAAAAAGCGATACCTTTTTTAACCAATTACGAATTACTACAGTAACATTTTTGCATTATCAGATATTAGCAATTAAACAGTATATTTATTGACTCATTTCAGTTAAAATTCCGAAAAATTTTACAAGTTGTCAACTTTTGTCATTTTTCCAAGGTACACAGCACAAACGGGTGTCTTAATTTCAGACTTTTTTTGTAGATGTTTGTAAAACAAGACGTTTTTCACGATTCACTGGTGTCTTAAATTTAGACGTTTTCTCTGCAATAAGACGTTTATTCTCTGCCACTTTTTACAGTGTAAATCTGATTCTTCGTAATTACAATACATACAAAATGTGCGAAACTTTGTTCAACGTGTAAATTTTCGTCCAAATATAATTCTACAGTCCCATAAGATCTCAAAATGTACCAACATAACTTGTATGTATAATTAATTACCCGCACGATACACCAGCAATTTAGAATTTTTTTGTACCTTACATTTGAAATGAATTGACAGGTGATTTACAAAGTTTTTACCTTTTTATAATTGAAAATCTTAATTCAACTGATGTTTTAATTGACTTAGTTGAAAATTTAAAAAAGTCATTCATTCCGTGGTGTTTTTTTTTTACATGTATATGAAATCTCATAATTATATTCTTTGTGGATATGTGTTTCCACGCTGTTTACTTTTATAAAAATGATTGTATTACCTAAAACGACCATGGTAAGATTATTGTACAGTTATTTAACAAGGATTTACTTGTTTCAACCCTTAAAGCACCACATGTTTTTTAGTATCTTTGTCACGCATTATTAAATAGACTTTTGCTGTCTTTTTTCACTTGGGTCTGTTAGACCCAAGTAATGCTTAAAGGGTTAAGACATTATTTTTTCAACACTAACAATTGCAATCAATTGTGCGAAGCTGGATATTGAGTTTTTGTACTCAATTCATAAATTGAATTTTCGTGTTGTATAAATATACTCTTTTTTTCATTAAAAAATTATTACTATTTTAAAATTCAATTATCAACTTCGATAATATTATAAACTGAATTCAAATCTATGATATTATATCAATTTTCCAAATTTAATAATCCAATTAAAAAAGTTATTAACGAAAATTGACTTTAATTAAATTAAAAAACAAATCGAGGTTTTATTTAAGCAACTTTGCTTATAAAATAATGATTTGTAGGATGTCCCTTTGACTGTAAAAAAAGTTTCGCCTCGATATAAGCGTGAAGTGACATTAATCATAAGCAAGCAGAAAAGCGTCTTGAAATTCCAGCTGCCAATCCAATTGTAATTCTACATTTGAAATACTCTGAGTTTGTATAACCGCACACTTGTCACTGTCAATGCCTATGAATCCGAGCTTCTGAGAAGCTAGACTATTATCACACAGCCTTCATCATTAGAAGTCCTTACGTAACCCTACAATGGAGTGTTGAATCTTTCATTTTTCCAAAGAAAAATATAAGTGTACATTATAAAATCTGAAGTTGGCCAAAGGCACTATCGCGACTGTATCGATTTCGCAAAATAGTCACGTGCATCCTGCGACTCTGAGTTCGTCCAGTCTCTGAGGCATGCCTGCTTGTTTCCGCCATTAGATTGGCCGATCAATGAAAAGCCAGAGGGAGACGGTGATTGCGCCGCGACGACAAAGGTGCCTTAGAAAACAAGGATCGACTTATACGGAAAAGAGAGAATATTGGCCTTTAAATCCCGTTAGCTTTTCGTCTGTTCTGCTTGTCGCTTGACGACCGAAACTTGATGAGATGCGTGTCACACGTGTTTATGCGGGCTCCTTCGCTTTGAATAATATGCAACGCGGGACATTATCTAGCATAATAATGAATTTCAAATAAGACGTATCTGTTTCTCTCTTTATTCTTTTTCTTCTCTTTTCATTTAATCATTCTCGAGCAGACGATATTGTTATTTAGCAGTTTTATTTCTTTGCTTTCCACAGGCTATGCTCGAGTATCGGGCCTGGCGACGAGTGGACGCGTGATTCGAAATGTCGACAGCTGCCATTATTTATAATCAATTAGAAGCGAATTTTCAAGGCGAGATTAATTCTCAACGAGTCAATGTTCTAGCAGCATAACGCGTGTAAGAGTACACCACGTGAACGCGCCATTTTTGTAACATTAAGTTCTGATTAAATGGTAAATTGTAATCGAAGAAAGTTACACCTGTTCCAGTATCGTAATAAGACTGCGAGTGTCTCGAGTTACACTCCTGTATGCGTCAAACAGTTTAAGAATATTCTCGAGATATTATTTTTCGATCTGTGTCGTGGATATCGTAGAATATTGTGTAACAAGACGTGATATTTTACTGGTTTTAGGAATCTACTAGTGGAAATATTGCCCTACAATTTTACACTCAAAAAATGATGTAAAACTGACTGTCAGTGGCTACAATTAGTGTAAAATTACACGCCAAGTGTAACAATGAAGACAAAGTGTGGTAATTTCCCAAAGTTTAATGTAAGCTTAATGTAAAAATATTCATAGAATTTATAATTTTACAACCAATTAGTGAAAAATTACATAGAATTTGTGAGATTACTTAATTTATCATACGAAGACTATTTACACGGTTGGTTGTATAAATTTTACGCAAATTCATGTTATTTTACACCGGCTTCTGGGCACCTAATGAAAATTATACCATCTTAAATTTAGGTTGAAGATTATGCCAACTTTTCCTACTTTTTCTACATACAGGAAATTTTATGCCAAAATTTCCTGTATGTAGAAAATTAAGAAGACTGGTGTCAACCCGAAGATGATCCTGTGATTCCAATTCTCGTTACTGATGCTGGAGAAAGGAGAAGATTGAGATAGCAACGGAGAAACGGAAAATGATGGAAGAATAGACGCTGACGTGCAAAGGACACGAGTGAGGAGACCGAGAAAGGAGGGAGGGAGATAGAGAGGAGGATGCGAGACCTCGATTGCGGCGGTTTTTTGACGAAACGCGGAACCCGGCGGCTCGCGGCCGACGAAAACGCAGAAGGCTGGCCGGTGGAGCAGGTGGAAGCGCGACGTTGGCCGAGGAGCGTGGCAGCTGTCGCGTTTCGGCGTTCTACGGCTGCAGGCGCACGCGCCAACCGACCGCACCCACATTTACGTTACGTTTTTCTGCACGTTACCTTTCTCCTCGTTCTCGGCTTTAATCTCTATCAAATCGACCGGTCGTAACGGTCAACAGCCGAGCGCCGCGGACCAAGCCAAGATAAAAGAAACCGCACTCGTGCGCGGCTCATCTGCATTCTAACAGCGCCCGGCGCATGCTGATTATTACCTCAATCGGTTTTAAGGTCGCGCAAATTGGATTGCCGCTTTTAAAAACAGGCCGAACGTTAAAATGAATAATCATGTGACGCACGCCCCGGGTTTGACGCGCGCGCGCTTTATCGGCCCCGATGCGCGCTCACTCACTCAATACCGTCAAGTCGATTTGCGCGCCAAACTTAGCGGATGCGCGGATTCCAACAGAATTTGTCACTACTTTTTTTTTAATCGATAAATTAAGTATTCTATTATGAGATTTGTGTTCGTGTTTTATAGGAAGTTAGACAATAGTCGCTGAGAAAAATGGCATGGAAAATGTGGAAAAAGCAAAGAAAATTGACTATGAATTGACAATAATCTGTAAAATAATCTAAAAACCCTATTTGTTGGAACAACAACGACTTGCCATTATTTCGGAAAATATTTTTGCAGAGTATCTTTATTTGTATTCAAATACGTTTTACTACTTTTTTAATGGCGATTTTTGAATTGTGGATAAGTATATCTTAGCTTTGCTAAGAAATAGAAAAAAAAAAAACTTTTTATAATCATTATGTTCAGTCTACAATTTTTGAGTTACCTGTTATTATTCGTAAACAGCACCCGACTGGTCCTACTTTCTTCACTCTCGACAGAATATTAAACAAAGAAAGAGTTATGATTTTAACCGAAAATTTTATTCTTAGGTCTCCACTCAACTGCATTTTAGTCAACAAATATTTAAACAATAAAATTGATTTCATAAAAAATATGTACATATAAATATAAATTTAACTATTTTGCCAGGATTGATCTTTTCCTCTAGTTATGGTTCTTATACATATCGGTTACATAAGTGGTTTTGTTTCAAAATTATCTCCATAAATTGTCGTATGTTAATAATTGAAAAGGAAATAATAATAATGTAAAGAAAAAGAGGAAAACCGAGCAACGGACAAATTATGCAACCGGTTAACGAGTCGGCACGAAGAACACGAATCCTGGGTAAATGTAGATGCAATGGGACGACTGCAGGGGTTGGGAGAAAAGAGGGAGCCGATAACGTGCTTATCGTTATCAGGAGCCGCTTGTTTCTCCTCTCAGCCCCCTTACCGCTGTCCACTGACTCGTCAAACGAGAATACCACAAACATCAGCGATATCAGCCACTCGCTCCTGTTCGCAATTGTACCAGGACGGCGCATTTTGTGCATGTTTTTTTTTTTTTTTTTTTTTTTCAATAATCTTTCAATAATTGTTTTTTTGACTATGAAAATACTTACTTCAATCAGCTTTAAAGTAAAACAATTATTCAATTTTTTTATAAAAAATATTTTAATTCAAGCCTTTATAGAAAATTGCATTGTAAAAAAATGTCAAAACATGAGATAAGAATGTACAAGTAAATATCTTGACACTGAACGATCTTGACAGATTGAAAAGACGCAGGACAAAATGGAAGAAGTTGAAAAAAAATGTGTAATCTCGAGTGCTACGATAAAATCGTTTTCTCATTGGCGTGAGTCAAGTTCAAAAACATTGAGTCGACGAGATGAAACGAAATTGACAGTCATTGTTCGGTGACATTGTTTTGCGTCCCTGCGCGTAAGCGGGTAGCCATATTTACATAACAATCGCGGATCACGTAACCGTCTTGGCGACGTATTTTCTCGACACTTGTGTACGTTCATCCACTTGTGGGTGTAGCGAACAAACACAACCGCGCGTCCGTCGCTTGGGAAATTGTGAAGTAAGGTAAACGTTACATGACTTACAGACACGAAGCTGCGCCGAGTACCAATGGATATCACGGAATGGAACGATAACAAAGCTGGCGTTCAATTTTGATGCAACTACGGCGCAGATCTTTTTTTTCTCTTTCCTTTCGTTTTACCTCGGACGAGAACGTGTCATATTTGAAAATCAATATTCCGTTTTTGTTTCGTATCTTCCGTATTTTAAAAATTATGAATTCAATTATTATTGAATACGTTGATTGAATATATTCAATGGTAATCTTGTAAATCGATATGTCAAAATCAATGTATAAAAATGTTTCTGGATTTTATCTATTGTTAATAATTGAAATTAATATTTTGCGGTTTCATATTGTTTATAAATTATTCTCATGTACTTGGATATATAATTTTCTTTATTCGAATATCAATTTTTATCAGAAATGAGATCATTATATATTATCTAACTTCTGAAATCATCGAATCTGATCTTTATGGTTAATAAACTAGACGTATATGAAGCACAAAATATGACATGTCAAATAAAAAGGCGAATGCCCTAAACTGGAGAGAACTTCGCAGACTGGGAGGTAAATCTACCGCTGATAATTATTGCCAAGACAAGTTTCATCAAACTTTGGAATTGGTTGTATCGCGATTGAAAAAGGACCAAGCCTAAATCCACTTGCAGAATAGATGATACCAAAAAAGTGAAGCATAGAATTAACTGAAATTACTGTTCGATATTGATTTCGCCAGCGAGGCCTAGATTTCGTACTTGAAATTCCAAAGGCCAACATCAATTCCATTACGATTCCCCGCGATCGACGAGCAAAAAGCCGTCGAAAATAAACAGCCTTTCCAATAAACTCTAATTCGAAAGCGCAATCCATCAAGTGGATTCGAACGGCCGGCCGCCCCTGGCTCCGAAGCGATCGATCGCGGCTGGCGGCTCAGCGCAATTTCGACCCGCGCACCTGAAAGCGCCACGCTCCGTTGCTTCGGCTGTGAAACGCCGTCGCGGAAACGAAGCGCGGATCGTGACTCGGTCTTGGAGCAAAGGGAGGAACGTTTCAAGGATATTGAGCCGCGCGCGGAGGATGACATGTCACGCGTAATTTATCGGCCGCGAATCGAGGGGGTGAGGTTTGTGGGAAATTGATTATCGCGTGGTCGCGTACATCGATGGCACCAAACAAATGGTCAAAGTGATTTTCTGTTGTGGCCGGGATCGCGATGGCAACCGTTTCGGTCGGCATAGAAACACCGCCGGCTCATTGAGGGTTTAATCGAGAAAAACGGCCGCGCAGATGGACGGCTCGAACGCGGCCTGAGATAGCGCGGCCGCGCGCCCGCGCCAGGTGAGGGAAGGTCGAAGGCCGAGTCGCAGGGGATGCCTGGGATGATAAAAAAGCTAAAAGCCGAGGGGGCGGCCGGAGCGAAAGCGAGATGGGGATAGCGCAGCGCCGCGTGTGTTGCTCTTTGCGTTGCCATGCCGACGCAAAGGCCGCTGTTCGTTATAGTAATGGGTTCCGAACAATGTCGTGAGGTGTTCGTGTCTCCCACGCTTATTGGGGACACCTGCCCGCCACGATTACCGCGCTACAAATGCCAACTCCTGCTGCAGCGGATCATCCGCCTGGGCTCGCGCCTTTTTCTGCCTTCGTTTCTTTTTTCTTTCTTTTTTTCGCGACACCTTGTCCACCGGGGAAACAGTTGCGATAACGATGCCTCGAACTTGTGATTCATTGGCGATATCGCGGACGTCTGCCGATGTTATCGCGTTTCCTTACAATTTTATTTGAAATTGTAATATTATACAGTGACGAGAGGATCGAGTTTGTCACTTATTTTTATATAATCTTCATCCACTGAAAAAATTGTAATTCAACGACAATACTGCGACGAATTTGAAGCAATGTAAAGATAACTTTGCTGCAATGTTGATGTAACAAAGGGGGCAGTGAAAAAGTGCTTAAAATAAGTTAAAATGTGCGCAACTGAGAATTACAGATAATGCACTGACAATTACAATTGTGCCATTTTTAACTGAGGACTCAGTTGAATTTACTGAATAGCAATGTTTTTTTTTTCTCTGCATATTATTGAGAGAACAGATAACAACAACACGTGCATCAGCGTTGCAAAAAGTAATGCATTTTTTATCGCTTCTCTGTGCAAACAATTCGATAAAGTGACGTCCACTGACGCGATGTTTCTAAAACAAATGTGTAATTAGTTTAATGAACGTTCGGTTTAACTTTAGTGCAATGGGACGTAGTCACTTAATTTCTGTACTCTAAGTATAATAAAAAAAAGTATTATATATGTAAAACTTTGAATTTTTATTCATGAATTTACGATTGTAAAAAATATTTTTTTTTTTTTTATAAAAATAACGTTGAGCAAATTTAACTCAAACATTTAATGTAATTATTCAAATCAGAGGTAAATAAAAAAGTCATGTAAGCAATTACACTGAGAGAAAAATACATTTGAAACAGCAGTCTAGTTAGTTAAGAATATCTAAATAATTGCAATATTTATCAAGATATTCACTGTCAGTATTTGCTACACATAGGTTTTTACTATACATTCCTCTTGAAGTACTGTGAGATATAAGAAGTTCTCCGACTTATTTATATATACACTATCTTTTAATGATTTAAAAATACCTACTTTACTTCTTTGTTTTCTTTTTAAATACATTTATTATTTTTAAACCACTCTGTGAATAAACTTTTGTTTATTGACAGAAAAATAATAAAAAATCCTATGAAAAAAACAAAAAAAATCAAAATAGTTCGATTTAAAAATTATTTTAATAATATTTTTATCAATGCAGAATTTGAAGAATTATATTCAATGATATAATGTTTTATAATTTCGAAAAATTTTTAAATACAAGGTAAAAAAAGAATCTGCTGTCTTACTGAACGTAATTATACGCACATTAAAATAAATGTATATAGTTGTATATATATATTTATAATTAAACAAATCAACTTAGAAAAAACGGACTTATTCGATAACTGACATTGAATACCCACGTGTTAAGCAAATTTTCTAAACAAGAGTTTACTTTCCAGAAAAGATAAAAACAGTCCTCCAGTAATTTCCAGATGATGAAAATGATAAACTTAATTTCAGCGAAGTCACGCTATAAATCGATTATTAACCCTAAAAACGGCATTTGAGTTTTTGAAACACTTTTAATATGACTGCTCAAATTATAACAGTTGTGGATGTTTATACAAATACAACTATTTAAAAAGCGTAATTTGAAATCCTAAACATGTTACTTACTATAAACAAACAATCACACTTGTAAAGTGGTCTATTTTATGTGAGATGGAATTTGTAAAAACGCAAAATATTCAAAACAATTATAGTTTTGATTTTGAAATAAATAAACACAAATGTTAAAACATTCAAGCATAAAATTTGTTTTCGAGAATAAATATCGACCATTAATTTATTTTAAAAAATCGTAAATCAATGTATTCCGTTTTCTCGTTCATTCGATGGAATATTGATACCAAACAGTCGATACAAATTATTCTTCTCAAGGTGGAACAAAAGTGAAATCCGTAAACGTAAATTATGTCACACCGTAATGATACCGAAATAGACGTCATGATGTTTAATTAATGCACGGTATTTAGTTCTAAAAGTAAACGAGAGCCTTCTCTACGGCGACCTAAAGGCGAAACGAGCGCACGTCTAAATTATTACAATGAGCTTTAAGTGACGAAAGAAATTATTTATTGACAGCGACGATTTGCAGTCAGCGATTCGATAAAGCCGAAAGCGCATATTCATTTTTTGTTTTAGAGGACAAACGAGCGTTGCGTCATTTTTAAGCTTGTCATCATTATTTGCCAATGGGTTACATAAGAGCGCAACATCCTGCAGAATCCCGGAAAAATTGCATTGGAAATTGAATGAATATACGCAGGCCGATCTGTTTACCAAGATCTGTCGCGTCTTCGTTATTTCCTCTGCGTCATTATCTTGCCGCGGCGCGAGCGTGCGTTGTCATTTCGATATAGGTACGCCGTGGCCTTTCCCACACGTGGAATTGTTTGCAGTGACCTCTGACTCCATTCAGTGCACACATGGCAACATCATCGTTACATTCACGCAAATAAGCCCAAGCTCAGCTTAATAAAAGACTATCTCACCGAGGCATTATGAATATGGATCTTGCGACTCGATCATTCATTGATCCTTGGGTCATGAGGCTGCTTCCACATTCGCAATTGACGGCCCCCGGAGACCAGCTCTAGCCAAAGGTTAAGGAGCTTCCAGCGTTTGTCCCAAGTTAATGTTCCCATTAAGATTTATTTACACAATGCTTATTTATAGGCAACGCAAACTTCTAATGAAACGCTTTTTGCAAATCACATTTTACTTTATTAACTCGGTCCGCTTTGTCAAAATTGCTGTATAAATAATTTTTCCTTTCAAGTGAAACATAAAATTGTACATACGATAAGTAATAAACTTGAATAAAAATCCAATTAAACATAAAGTATATATAAAATAACTTAAATGTGTGAATCTTTTTCATGACGTATACAGTTCTTCGATTATTTGATTTGAGATTTGAAGACCAATCTTAAGCGTCATATTTTCAAAAAAAAAAAAACTATGTTTTTACGTTCACTGTTTTATACTACTAATTTTTGCAAAAAAGGAAAAACTGATAGAAATTTTTTGAAGTAAAACAATTGAAAAGCACAGCTAATAACTGTATGTATCACGAATTGTCCTACTTTTCGAACATAACGCCAATGGTCATAGTTTTCATTAGACCTAACGAAACGCTGAATAAAACAAAAAAACAATGCTCACGAAAAGAATATTAACTCGCGTTTTCTTGAGCCAAAACAAAAGTGTACGCTGTAGTTAAAATAAGCAATAGGGAAAGCCGCTGAAAATGTCTTTTGTCCTCCAAAGGTTGAATTTCTACACTTGCCAATAATTTGAAAATAATACTATGTACACGATCAAAATGTTATCAATATTTCCACTTTTTGTGCTTGTCTTCGTATTGATCTAGTCTAATAAGCCGTACGAAATGGTGTGCCCTTCCCCATCTAGGATCAACGTCTGCGTGTCCTTGGAAGAGAAGACACGCTCGCTTCGGCGTATCACATTTCGGTCAATTAATTTCCGCTTCGATGAAAATTACCATTCAAAGCTGTTCCGCCGCGAGCCGGGCGAGCCAAGATATCCGACGCCTGGATCCAGGCCTAGATTATCGCGAAGATGACCTTATGCAGAAGGCGGTCATAAAAGTTGGCGGAAAAGAGGAGAGGCGGCTTTTCTGACGGCGGACTGTTTTTATTCCAAGCCGCTCGGCCGATGTTGATTAGCATGTAAATGCGAGGCGGTTTTGAGGAAGAAACTGAAAAATCAATGAGCTTTGACTACGAGCGGCATCGCTGATTAGTGCTTGGCATGGATATATATGCATCTTTCCCAACGAGGGCTACATGTGTCGAGCGAAATGGCATGCAGATACATCTAAGTCAATGGCGACCAGGGATCAAGAGTATGCTAATCAGACAATTACCACGCAGATATTCACAGTCGCGCGAGCCACCGCACCGGACGTTGGTGTCTGCAAATTTATGCTAATCGAAGTGTATCACTGGCTCCGCCGGCCAAAAGTAACCGACGACAATAGATCAACTTATTACACCTCGCGGCCGGCTTTTTGTTCGCCTCAGATCACCGCGCTCTTTGTCCCGTTCTCAAGTCGGCTCGCGTTTTCGAACGCAATGCATTGCACGATTTTATAATTCGCCATTGTCTTCGCAGTTGCGTATAAATCAGTGCTTCGGGAGGTTGCTTGGTTGATACCAATTTTGGCCAACTTTGAAAAGCAATTTTTGATTCTGAACGTTTCATTATATATATTCAATTTTTTTTTAATTTATATAATAACGAATTTAAATTAATTAATAATAATATTATTGCGAGTATACATTTTTTGATTACAATTATCGTAGAGAGAAATACGATAAAAGTGGAAATTCTTTTTTTATTGTGACAAATATAATAATATTCCTTTTGATTTCGATTTCAAAAATCAAAATATATCTCTTGTTTTCTTCCAAGGAATAACGATGAAAACACGGTGTGCTGAATTATATTAAATTCTTATTGTCTCGCAGAGAGAAATACAATTTTACGAAAATTCTGAGAACCTTTTTAAAATTACATTTAAACGATATTGCATTAACTTCTTTCATAGATGGCTTGGGAACTTGAAGTATGTTGTGTTGTTATTTTCAAAAACACAATTCCACGATAGAGATACGCGATCCCTTGATAAAGATACGGAGATTTAGAATATAAATATTAAGAAGCGCCGAGAAAATGAGTGCGTTATCGGTCTTGTATCTTACGCTTTTGAAAAAGGGCTATAGTCCAAGAATTAGTAACTATTTGAATTAAAAATCTTGATATCATAATATTTACATCTCAATATGAGAGTTGTTTTCTTTTGAGTTTGAATTTAAAATTCTTGTCTTCTAATGTAATGACGTTAAAAGCAAAATAAATGACTTAAGTAGCATTTTTGATTATTTTTACGAGAAAAACGTCGAGAAAGACAAAAAGTTAAATTGGACTTTATGAATTTCATGTGCATTATCGTACTGCGCATGACACTTATAAGAAAGCGTGTCGAAATCTCTAAACTAAAATTACATTTTGTTGATTTTACAAAATTATTTAATTGCTATTCTACAAACACTACTAATTTAAATCCATAAAGTGCGTTGTAAAAAAAAGAATTGCGATTTGCGTAAACAGGGTTAAACTTTTCGAGTTAATTTTCATACGTATCCCAAAATCAAATAATATTGTACACGAAATCGTGTATCTTACAAGATTAGACCTTAACTATTCAGAATGAAAAGTCACACGATAAAGTGTTAATACCTATAAATTACACGAAATCGCGTTACCATCTCGTCCAACGGTTTGATGAAAACTTCGAAACAGATCTCACGGCACTTAATGACGACATTGAAATTCGAGGCACAAAGCCTCGTGGAGCAGTGTGAAAATTAAATATTCATCTCTGTGAATCCCCGGTGGCGACGATGCTGGACCAGATGTCCAGTGCGTTGCGCGGGATTCGGACATTCCCACAGAATCATCCCCGTCCCGGGAACAATCGCGCTCGGATTTTAAACAGAAGCGATGGAACCCAAGATGCGAAGGGTTCGGCGGACATTCTAATTCCGCAATGGACATCGGCCACTGAATCCGATTCCCATGGACATCGGCTACCTGAGTCCGCGGCAAAAATGTACCTGGACAGTGTCCATCGCGACCCAGGCCCGAGGAATCATACCTCGAGTGTAAACGGGCGCATTTAAATTAGGCCGAAAACGGGCGCCGCTCACAGGTGATCCGCATTCGGGACCAAACGTCCGATCATGGGAAATGCGCAACGCCATTCCACCTGGACGTTGACTTCGCCGTTTTTTGCCGGCGTTCTATTTTGTTAAATAGAGCAACCGACGCCGTTACCCCCACCAACCGAGTCCTTTGCTTCCGATAACTAACCGCGAAAAAACTCGAGCGGTCATTTTCGGCTCGGGCTTCAAGCACCGCCCATTTTTTCCAACCGACCGTCCAATGACTTTTCGGACATTCGATTACGTCTTCCTCGCTCCATCGCTCCATATATTTTTCTTTATCATTTACAAACTTCTGACCTACAATGTCGGCCTTTTTTCCGTTGCAATTTGACAGGATCTCAAGAATATGCGTTAGTAACGGATTTAAGTGTGAACTAGTTTTGCGATGAACAGTTTAGCGGTTGAAAGCTGTTGGCGGTTATATTAATAAAACTGGTAAAAGTGTATGAGCGGCGTTGGTCGTCTAGAAATTTCAGCTTGCGGGGAAAAAATAGAAGAAATAACGATTTTTGGTGTCCAATCGAATCGGTGACGAAACATTGAAAAAGAAATACGAACATTTTTCAATTTCAAATTCAATATACTTAGAATCCAGCAAACTACGGATAAATAATACCGCAACATTTATTGAGAAATTCTACAATGTATTGATATACTTTTTTTAATGCTTTTTCTGAGCACTCATTTTGTAATTTCCACAAAAAGAATCGCGAAAGCAATCAAGATTGTCATTGAACCATTAAACTGTTTGCAAACTCGAAATTACCTTAAACGAAAACAAATTTTATAGTTTCATTCTTCCGATATAGTAATTTTATAATTACCATCCAAAAACGTTTCATGGCAGTTTTTAATTAAAAACATTACTATTATTGTTTGTGAATTTGTAAATGCATTAGCGTTATAAAAGAATTCAACATCGTTCCAAAATTTACTTAATAAATGTCTTCTGGAATCTAGAGCAGCGAACGAAGACTTAGAATTGGAAAATAGCCTTCAAAAAAAGCAATAATTCATCTTCCCCTTCAAGAACGTCCAACGGTAATTTTAAATTTGCAATGTGATATAGCACGATCCTTCCTCGAGTCATCTTTCTCTATCAAGGTCTGCATCTAAAATAAGGGTATTTAAACCACCTTAGAAAGGGTTATCTACCTGCGTGACCCTTTAGAACCTGACCATTCACTCGGTCCGAAAAGGCCCCTTTCCGGGTACATCTCCGTTGTTAATGGTTTCCACTGGTCAAAAGGGAAAAACGCGAGACAGAAATAGCCCTTTATAAGACGCGCATCAAAAGCAGGAAGCATCGGTAAATGAACTTAAACAATGTAATTGGAGTAACTTAATTACGAAGACCCATCAGCAACTCTTTTATTTAAGCCAGGTATAGTGTTTACCTCCTTATGCAAATTATACAAATTCATTCTTTATTTTGAACGCACATTTAATGTAATATTATAAAACGATTGTATTTTATATGTTAAAATAAAACATTTTCCAGTATCTTTACTTTTTGGTTACATAATTCACTAAGTTATAACGAGAGTTATTTTTATACGAGTATGGATCTAAACTACATCTTATATAAAAAAAATAAACTTCTTTTTAATGATTCCATAAGTTTGCATTTTACAATCGAAATAATTTCTTCCATTGTTTTCACCGTGTTCGTTGAAAACATTGATGAATAATTTTGAAATCATTCGAATTTCTTTTACATCTGCATATTATTGTTAATACTTAATAAAAAGAGACGAAATCTAATTTCGTCAAGAAAATACCTTTGGTGAAAATAAATGTTTCCAAAGTAATAAGTACACACGAAATTTGCGATACAAGGAAACACCTTCGATAAAACTCGAGATCGATAGTCTTTGATCTCGATAAAGTTGTGTACATGCGTTTCCGCGCAATAAATCCGCCGACCTTTAGCTCCCGGTCGTAATCTTTTTCTTGTATCGACTTCGAAAAAGTTGGTAGATAAAAAAGGAGGCACAAAGCGGCGTGTTGTCGTCTCGCTCCGGCCGAGTGGTCTAATGTATGACCAGATTGACGAGTTTCTGCGGAACGTGCAGGTATAAAACCTTTGATCCAAAGGTTTCGTAGGACGGTGACCCTAGTCATTTCAACGCTCCGGTCTTCCTGAAAAATCAGCGCTCCCTTTGCCACCCTGTCCGGCTCGAGGATACGTTACGTGACCAAATGTTCCTCATCTTTTCGCCCAAGTGACAGACGACAAATGATAGCTAGAAGAACAATATTGCGATTAATAGGATTGCAAGAATGCAGGAAATGAACAATTAAAGCCGATGGCCGAACGACATTATGATTTTACATACAAACGCGGAAACTGCGAAACACGAGAGGAAGATGGCGTGCAATTAATGACTAGACACTCTGGCGCGGAATTACGAGAAAGAAAGAAAAAAACTGAGATGACGCGTTGCAAAATGTCTCGCAAGCAAGTGCTGAGTCTTAATCACTGTCATAAGTAGTTTTAAATCACGATAACCACCAATTTCAGGACATCTATAAAGTTTAAGTACGAAGCAGTGTATATTTAGAATCATGAAAGAAAGACTTAAAAAATTTCACTTTAATGACAAAAAGTTATCTAAGAAATTTTTATTTTTATCGAATAATTTTGAGATAATCGTAAATGTATTATAATTTGACAAAAAATTAGTTTGCATGAATGATTTGTTTATATCAATAATAGCAAGTGGATTCATAAACTCGAGTACACTGCAAGTGAAATCACGGAACGATTGAAAAATTTAGGCTCGACCAATTAAGATTTATTACCCTTTGTGTGACAGATGTATTATTTCTGCGTGCCAAGGACTTCTTTTATTCCAGACGAAGGCAAACTCAAGTGCTACCATGTAAGAATTAAGAGGAAAATAATATTCATGATGAGATAGGAACAAGTGAATCGTCAGAAGATATACTTCTAAGTATCGTCACGAATATAAAGAATATTTTTCCTATTATAAAAATGTTGCGTAAGTCGGCGTCTGGAATATATATGCGAAAATCGTCAAACTTATGCAACTGTCTTCTTAAACTATCTTGCACTTTAAAATATTTTATGTTAATAATTAATTTATTATACTATCAAGTACAATGTTAATAGTTTTTGTTAATCGATACTAAAGAACACATTGTTAATCGAAATTTTATTCACATTAAATTATTTTATATGAAATTTTATGTTGATTTTATAGTTATCACTGTTTAATCATCATAATTAATTTAAAC
>JABFOV010001860.1:0-22604 GCA_022817685.1 Aradophagus sp. ZL-2020 | reverse complement strand
GACTGACGTAACAAGACAAAGACAGACGAATGACAGTTTTGACAGGTGACGATCGCGACATCTACATTCGAACGCGTGACAGATTCGAACTACCGAACGTGTGTTCCGCAACACGTAACAATATTATTACTTATTTTTATTGTTGCTTTGTCTTGGTTTATAGATCCAACGTTTGAATAAAACAAAGTTTAATTTATTTTGAAATTAGTTTTCATTTGTCACGTGAGTTTTCACGTGAATTTTCACGTGATTTCTCACGTGCAATCTCATGGGAGATATTGGCGTGAGATCTCACGTGAGTTTTCACGTGAGTTCTCACATAAATACTCACATACATTCTCACGTGAGATTTCATGTGAGAATTTTTAATAGGGAATGAAACATGTGGGTACTGTTGGACCTGTATGGAGCCTACGGATTTTAGGTAGGGCTAAAATTCGTAGGAATATAACAACTTAATAAATTTCATTGATACAATTATAAATCTCATTGAAAATTTAAGGGGGTGTCATATTACCATAGATATAGATTTATAGATGCTTTATTTGATTAATGTTATTGTTATAGTTAGACGATCTTTTATTCTTCGAAGAATCTTGAAAGATATATTTCAAATTACGTTTATCTCATTTTTACCTCATTTATTATACAGCTACTATAAGTCTACTACTCAATTGTGCCCACAACTTTTGTCAAGTCAAAAATATTGCTTTGATGAATTACAATTACGATTTGAATACTTCAAAAGTATTATATTTCAGTCTAGTAATAAATGCGCGATAAATCCTCGTAATGATTATAAATTGTTTAAATATCTTATGTAATTCCAATATCCTTTCAGTGAAATGGGTAATAAATAATCCATATATTCTATGATCATAGAAATTGATTTAGTGCCAGCAGTTGCGACATTCTTGTGTTGCCTTTTCGTAAGACTTGAACTTGGAATTGTTATCGGAATTGGCATAAATCTTCTCTTCCTTTTGTACGCGTCAGCCAGACCATCTTTACGAGTTAACAAAAAAGTCGTAAGTATTTCGTTTAAAACGTCGTCAAATTAGATTTTACATCGTTATACAAATTGAACCGTGCAATTTTCTTAAGATTTTTTTTCTTCCTTGATAATTAATTTTACGACTTCTTTTAAAGATAAGCTAAAATGTTGGTTTTTACGTTCACAATGAAGTAAAGGCGCGATTATTAAATAAAAACTTTGTCTAGAATAATGTTTATGAACAGTTTGATGGTGGTATAACTTACGACGGCAATAACATTTAAACAAACATTTAGAGTAGTTAAACATAGACTGAAAAAAAATGAAATAGTAAAACGAGTATTTCAATATTTTAAGACGAATTACTTTTTTTTATAGACTTCCAGTGGATGTGAGTATCTCGCTATTACACCGGACAGGAGTCTTGTATTTCCAAGTGTCGAGTACGTGAGATCGGTAATTAGTAAACATGGAACACGACACGGTGTCGCTGTACCGGTCGTTATCGATTCCACACACATTCAAGCAGCGGACTTCACCGCGGCTAAGGTATAAATTATTGACTTTCATTGTTTTGTGTACACTTTCATAAACGATGTTCCCTAATAAAACACGATATTGTATTATGTAAAGCTATTGTAAAAGACAGGTGTATGTATCACATAAACTGTAAATATTATTGAAACATTATGTGATTATTATATATCGTTTTACTCAGCTTACTATATTTTACAGTGCATATGTGTTTTATGATTCTGAAATTAATTTTTCTTTATGATTGCTAGGGAATAAAAATTCTCATCGAGGATTTCGATAGGAGGGGTCAACCGCTTATTTTCTACAATTTGAAACCAAGTGTTGTGGCGATTTTTAAAGGCGTCAAACCATCTGGTCTAAGATGTTGCTTCAGCGAAGCAGAATTAAATGACTACTTGAAAGGTAAAGATGATGAAATATTTTCGTATTACTTTATATCAGTCTATGAAAAGAACTGAAAATGAATTTCTATATTTCAGAATTTACGAGCAATTCCGCAAACGGAGTTAGTCGGCATTAAAATGTAATGCTCAAATCTAAACGCGGAAAGGAACCAGTATTATAGATGAAATGTGTTATTTATACATAAATACCTAATCCACTCAGAGGATGTTGCAATAATAATGATTTTTCTCATTTGTAAATAATGGTTTTATGATGTTGACTATATAAACTGTACAAAACATGACTATTCTTAATGTTAAAACACACTTTCGTTCGCGCAAACTTATAAATATTTAATTGTACTTAGCGTTGTACTTTCGTACTTATTTTAAGTTCTAATTATGTTTTATTATTATAACAATAATTGTGTACTGTCATATTTGCATCGGGTGAGCCCCGTTAGCCGGTTTAGCGATGTAAAATGATGGAGTACCTTTGTAACTGAAATAAAAACAATATTTTTTTATTGATGATGTCTTTAGAATACACCTATAATGGGAATAAAGTAAAATCATACGACTTACCGATTTTTTATGTGTTCTATAACTTTATCGACAACGTCTTTTTTCAACAATGTCACCGTACATCCTCCAAAACCTGCACCAGTCATGCGACTTCCAAGAACACCGTCTACTTCTTGGGCAGCAGAAACTAACGTGTCTAATTCCTGAGACGAAACTTCGTAATCGTTGCGCAACGAATCATGACTCTGATTCATTAAATTACCAAAGGTAAGAAAATCGCCTTTCTCTAAAGCATCAGCTGCATCTAGTGTTCTTTTGATTTCGGATATCACGTGTCGTGCTCGTTGAATCAACAACTCCGAGGCATTCATTCGTTTTAATGCTGAAGCAAATAAAAATTGATCAACTAATCATTTGTTATATATTAATAAAAGTAATGTTCAACTGTAAAAATAAATTATAAATGTGAAATATAATTGATAAATAAATTAACAAGATTAATACCTTCGAGATCACTTAAATTAGCCTCTCTTAAACTTTTCTTATTCAACAACTTAGCCGCTTCAAAACAGCAATCCCTGCGTTCACAATATGCGCTGGAACTTAATTTATGAGGGGCATTTGAGTTGGTTATCAAAAAAATATTGTCTTCAAGTTGAGTCATTGATATTTGCTTTAAAGTTAAATCCTTGCAGTCTAACAAAAGAGCATGATTTTCTTGGCCCATGACTGATATGAACTGATCCATTATTCCACAAGGAACACCTGCAAAATCGTGTTCAGCCCTTTGACAAGCTAAAGCCTGAACAAATTTTATCCATTTTTTATTTTAGAATATAAATTGATTAATTAAGAAATAGAAAATTAAGAAATAGAAAAGTTTAAAATTTAAACTGTCTAAACATAAAACTGTAATATTCACTTTATCTTCTAGTTTTGTTGTTTTAACTCCAGTTAACGATTCCAAAAATGTGTATGTTGCAACTTCTAATGCAGCCGAACTACTAAGACCAGCTCCAACTGGCACAGATGATACTATCACAGCATCAAAACCGATGATCGCAGCTGAAAAATGAAAAACCTATACTCACATTTAAAAAGAATATATTGAATATAGTTACATGAACGTCTAAATAGACAATTATACAAAAATTGTATATTTTTATTGTACGTATAATTGAATGGATTACAAAACTATATTTTTTATTGCATTCATAAATCGTATAGATATGACGTTAACGAATAAGATCATCTATTTCTTATCATATTGTATGTTTACATTTTCATACGACGCAGATACTAACGTACATGGAAAATTTGCAATGGTTCCTTTCACGTAATTAGCCCATTTAGGGTCACCCTTTTCCAGTTTATCTTTATCGCTTATGTCGAATTCAGTCTTATTATCAGACGAAACTGAATTACTCATTGAAATTATCCTACAAATGTTTGAGTCGTTCTTTCTTCCTACAATAACTGTAACCAATGGTAGCGCCTAAAATCAATCATACATATTAGTAATAATTAATGGATTTAAGGAGTAATCTTTTTACTTAAATCCTTCTCTTTAACACAAAATAAATCTTTTTCTTCCATTGCACATCATTTTGAAAATAAATCCATTTATTCATACTTTGAAATATATGATAATGTAACATAAAAAAGTTAATTACTCATTAAAATGATTGTGATCGTTGAAAAAATTATGATATGTAAAGAGCAAACAAGAAATTAAAATAGATTTATTCTTGCCATAGGTAAAACAAATCCTTCGTTGTAATCCGTGTGCTCGCCAATGAGGTTGACCCGGCCGGGTGCGCAGGCACCGATGCTCGCATCGCCGCCGAATTCTTTGGCAAAGCATTGCAATGCTTTAACCTGCACGTCCTTCACCGTGTTCATTGACCAAATGCAACAACTCTTTTTCTAATGAACAACAAATTAGCACGTCAATCACAAGGCTCAAGCAAGACCGACGCTTTTTTCTTCAGCTCGAGGTTCGTCGTTGCGAACCAGTCGAATCATTTACAGCGATCAACGAAAAGCGAAATCAATTGCCAAAAATTAAAATGAACTGTGATCGCACGATGCGGGAGACTCGAGGCGAGCAGCAGTTGCTCCGACACTGGATACGTGTTTTCATCGAGGAAGACCATTACGTATGCAGATGTATATACATGCGTGCTCACACAACCGCTGCGAAAGAATATTTAACATACAGCTGCAAAGATGACGATATCAAAGCATTATCGGTCTTGAACTGTCGAGTTCGGTGAGACATCTAAAAAGGAAAAGTCATTGTTTAATATGTATTCATTTGTGTATTATGAGGAAATCTCTAAATAATTGTACAATCGCAATATAAAATACATAAGAGTTATTTTTAATTATTCTTTTTTTCCTAACTATTGCTTAATATTATTCATTTAAGTTGAAAGTAATGCAATTGAATTGTATATATATAACATTGTTAAAGTACAAACATAATATTTAAATATACATCCTGATACAAGAAGTGTGCAGTTTTACAATATACAAATTTTACTTTAAACACTATATAAAATGCCTAAATAAATTTGGACACCAAAGATAAATCTAATAATTCTAATTAAAGATTTATAATTTAAATTGAATTTATCAATATTTAGCATCATCATTGTATTTTAAATATAAATAAGATATTTCTATTTCAAGAGAATTTTCCTAAATTACTTATTATGAATTGTGACAATTTATATTTTGATTCATTTATGCGATTATAAATATCATATACAAATCCCGTTTTATTCAGCTATTAAATAGTAAATACTATCAAATTAAAATGTTTTTTTTCTTCAAGTGAAAAAGCGAAATCCTATTATTATTATAACAACAGTAAACGCGCGTAATAGTGGGTTGTTTATTTCAACTTAGTTAAAAGCTTCCAACAGCTTCATTAGCATGCATGTTTACATTTGACTAAAAACAATCTAATCGCTTGCAATGAATATGCATAACGTCTGTGAATATAAAAGCCAAGAAGCGGTTTTAGAAAAAAGGTACAAGTGATTACGTTGCTGTTGCATGTAGTTAATCGCGCTAAGTCGTGACACAATACTTGTCGTAATTGACAAATTACATTATAACGGTTGATCCTGCGCAAAGGTGTACAAATTGATTCCGTTCGACGGCCGTCGGTGGCGCAGTGGGCCAACAAGTACTGCTCCAATTCGAATTTTGACAGGTCCAACTTGTTTTCATTCAAGGCCACTTCAATCAACTGGGACTCGCGAAAGACGTACATAAGCAATGAATCATGACGGTTTCAGACCCCCAGATAAAAAACCTGAAAGGTAAGAAAAATAATAATTAGACATCAATTTAAGGTTATTCAGATAAGTTGAAATACATTTTTTTTATTTTCAAATAAATGTTTTGTAATCGCTTAGCTAAGTGACATAAGTTTTGAGTAAATGTTTAATAAATAAATATTTAAATATTTCCAAAAATTATAAAATATGTATCTATAATATTACTGTATGAATAACAAAACAAATTATCTACTATAATTATAACAATTTCTCTTGCATGGAATGATATATCTTATCAAATAAGTCTAAAATTTACACAAGTTTCTTTTTATTTGAAATAAATAAAGTCAACTACTAACATTGTATTTCACTTTAGGTTGGACCCGAAAATTGACAGAATGTAGCACTCAAATATCTGATGATCATCCAGATTTACTTCCTTTTTGTGATAATTTGGAAAGATGTCTCGAAAAAGGGGTTGCAGTACGAACGAATTCTTTCAGCCTTTCAAAAGAGCTGGAATCCTGGAACTGGATACAAAATTTAGCTTCCCATAAAGAAAGGCAATATGTTTTTTAATTGAGTCAATCAAATTAAAACTGAAATTAAACAATTTAAATTGAATTAAAAAAGAAAGTATATTAAAATATTTTTGCAGCTCGCTGTATGTATTGTCATCTATAGTTGAAACTGTAAATGACAATCCTAAAGTGACAACTGCTACCGGCAAACTTAGACTATTTGTAAGAATCTGTTTGACACGAAAGTATTTGCATGTACCAATAGCATTTGTTGTAAGTCGTAATGCACTTCAATATTCTATTATTAAATTAATTCTATTAATCTAAAATATTAAGATGCATAATTTCACTTAAAATATGTATGTTTACAGGTAAAACGACCTTATTTAGCTAAAGAATATTATGATATCGACAGCATAATTGGTAATGAAATTCTGGGCGAAATATTTTTATCAGTTTTATTACAAATCAGCAGATTGAACTTCAAATTGAATTTGAGAAACGCAAGTTTTTTAGATGAAACTTGGCAGTTGCCTGAATGTGAACAGATTGAATTAGTGCCATGTAAAATGATGGGTTTGTCAGTTTGGTACATATTCGTTTTATATGAAGTGACAAACGACTATTTGATATCTTGAAATATAACTTGTTTCTTTTACAGTTTTGTAAGGGGAAAAGCACTGATTGTACAGGTGGATGACAATTCAGTAGCAGCTGAACATGTAAAAATTTATAAAAGGAATAACTTCCTTGTGTTTGAAAATTAACAATAAAATACTAAATCCTTTTTTTCTTCAGGAAAAAGTGCAAGTTGGTGACGTGCTAGACGAGATAAATAATAACGTGATAAATATATATTCTAAATGGAAATTAAACCGAATTATGAAGAAAGCAGTTGGAGCTCCCATATCTTTATATATTATAAAGGTACTTAAAGTCTTTCATCTAACAAGATTACAGCAAAAATTCACTACCACTTAAGTGGATTAAATTATTATTGTTAATAACTCTAAATTATATTATAATTTTTAGTGATTCCTGCAGTAATCTTGATCTAGCATTTACAAAGTTAAAATTTAATGATTTATAAAATCTTTTAACAGCGCCGTTATGCATTGCTGAATGAAATGTATGAACCTATAATGACCATCATTAGAATGAGCGGAATCGACTACATGAAAGAACTGTTGAAAGGTCCTGAAACATTAACTTTGGATAATCAACAGGCAAACAGTATAAAAAATAAATTTATAAGTGCTGGATTTCCAGTAAATTATTGTGGATCAATATCAACTGGACGCTTAGGAGATGTCAAACAAATCGAAAAGGCGATTCGCCAATTACTAAACCAGCCAATAAAAAAAGTACCTGTCTTATTCGAATGCCTTGAATTAGGAATTAAAGTTGTCCTGGAATCTGATGGATCTGTAAACATTTTTTCATTCAATCGTAAAATAATATTTTAAATTGATTGACGCAAACCATGACTAGAAATTTATTTCAGGTGATTTTTAGACAGAGCTACACTGAAATATCGTCATGCGGACGAACGCCCAGTATTCCTGATTACTTTGCATTTATAGCAGGGTAATTTGTGCCAGTTACTAAAATTTTATCATTGTAATCTGTAATATTAAAATAATGGTAATAATAATCATTTTGAATTAATTTCAGTGAGACTACATGCAGCATCGCAAAAAACTTTGAAGCTCATATATTTTATCATAATAAATTTGATGAAATCCAACTAATATTGCAAAGTCTCAGCCAAGGATTCCAAAGAACCCATTTTATTGTTTAAATAAGAAAAGAACTTAAGATAACTTATTTTAAATACTTTATAAATAAAAAAAATTGCATTGAATAGTTATGCTACAACAAAGAGGTATTTATCATTAATGTACATTAATATTTTAACGGCAAGTCGTAAAAAGTTTCCACTGAAATGTAGAAGAAAAAGCTAATGCAGTTATTAAATAAAATTTTTAAACACATAATGTTGGAGTTTTCATGCCACGCATTTCGTGCATAGATTCTTATATTTTACAAATCAATTAATCAATTTTACATGCAATTTTATTGAAACCGTTTTAAATCAACGACGAATTAACAATTCACATATTGTAGATATCTTTAGATATAATTTAAAATTTATATTTAATCGAAATACACATTTTTGATACCACCTATTACAATCACATTTTACACAAGACGTATAACACGAAGAGCATTTTAAACATTCATATATTATGTGACCCGTATCACAAATTTTAGTGGTATTGTAAAATATTAAATGAACTTGTTAAATGTCACGTCAATGCTTATTTAATTATAAAAAAAAATTAGTAAAATAAATATTAAGTTTAATAAAAAAATTATGTAGAACAAAAGAATATCAAATGATTGCATAATTACAATTTTCGTTTTAACGATTGGCAATTATTGTTGAGCATTACAGTAAATGTATTAAGAACAAATCAAACGCTAAATTCATTCAGTTAAAAGTTATCAGTAATCTTATGCAGATAACAACAATGTAAAATTATCCGATTTATTTTCTATTTTGCACAATGTTTCTTTAAATTGTCTTGAATACTTCAATTAGATATAATAATGAAATATATTTATATATGAGTATTAATTATTCCGCAAATGACAGGCAGATTCATTACAGTTATATTTAATAAAGGTGAACAAACAAAGTTCTTACTGTTACGATGAATATGATCACAAAAATTTTGAGCAAAAATGAGTATTATCAGAATAAAATGATTTTATTATTTACAATTTGTACTTTCTATGTTTTAATTCAAATTTTAATGCCAAAGTTTTCTTCAAGGTACAAGAAAAATCTTTCAAAAATTGAAAATATTTTAATAATGAATCAGCGTTTTATAATCGTTAAATAGAATAGTTTCTTAAATTTACTTTTTTTTTTTATTTATATTGTGACTTATTTGTAGTAGCAAAAATAACATAATCTTAAAATAAATTTACTAAATTCTTCTACACAAATAAAAAATAATTGTAGAAGAAACATGTCATTTAGTTGGCACTTGTAAATTATCAACTTTGTAAATCGGTAACTGTACAAATAATGCGTTTTCTGATATTACAATTTTCAGACTTCATATCAAATAAAGAATATAATAGAATCTATTAAATAACGATATATGATAATGGAAGTAAATGCAAACACAGCCATAAAATAATAGTGTCCCAATTAAACTTACATACTGTTTACAGAATCAAAAAGTAAAATTGAATGGTTCAATGAACTTAAAAACATTTCAAGTTCGGATATATATTTTCGAAATTTAAATTTTAATAGAAGTCCAAACTTTCATTACTCTTTTGGTCAAGCCTAGATAAAACACATTATCCTTAATGTCTAATTAGAATTCTTTGTTCTTAACAGTACTTTTAACACTGTTATTTCGAACTTTCCGAGCAATTAGTAAAGACACTTTATACAAATTTATAAATATTGTATCATTTCATTTATTAATATAGAAATTGTATTCTATATTAAGTATCGAACCTGCATATTATTTTAAATACCCATAAATTGGAATGTAAAATTTGAAATCAGCAATATCTCCAAATTTTTGTTTCACGCGACATTAATTTTCAAAGGTACTTGCAGTAGAGTATAAACATTTATGCCTTACATGTGTCAGTCGTGTATGTAAGTCTTTTCTCATCTGTTACTTCTCGTATTTATTTGTCTAACTTCTAGATGGAGTAGAGTCAATGAAGGCGACGAGAGCAACATTGGCGACGGCGGTCGACCTGCAAGCGCCTCCAGTTCGCCGCAATGCAATTGGTACATAGTGCTGGAAGTACTCGGTGTTGATTCTGATAATACACCTTCCCTTTTATACCGTCTTCTGGTGGCATTGTAAAACTTGTCATTTGCAGCTGTTTCTTCAGTAATATCCTTGCGAAAGCTAAAAAATGATCTTTGTAACCTGAAAGATACAAAACAATTACAATTTGTTGTGAAATTATTTATTCTCCACCATTTTGCTCATTTGTTAATATTTACCGAGGATATTTAAACTGAGCGAAACTCGGAGATGGACCAGCGATAGAGAGTAGTGGACACAAAAATAAAGTAGCATAACACCAACTGACGCCCATTATGAGCAATAAGAATACTCCAATTTGTATATAGGCTAATACATGAGAAGGCAACATCAGTGCCCCAGCTGCGCCAGTTGTAACAGAAGCCATTAAAGTAGGACCTCCCATTTGTTCAAGAGCAGTTTTCACGCGAAGCACGCGATCTTCCGAATTACATGCTCTATAACTCACGGCATAATGTAAGCTAAAATCTATTGCCAAACCTATAAATATAAATTAATGTAATTTTAACAAACGTACAATTATTAATTTTACAAATAAGGTATCAAGGCAAATTTTATTTTGATATATTATTAGAAGATAAATTACATACCTATTGCAGTTGAAACTGCTACACTTTCAAGAACGTTGAGCCTCCAGCCTAGTAAAACAAGACCGGCGATTGTGACAACTATAGCAGCACAAATTGCGACAATTGCATACAGGCTGACCAACAAATTTAGTGTCACAAATATCAATACTATCAATGCCAATCCCATAGAGACGCCTATAGCCCACAATGTTCCTTCGTACAACGTTCGTTGCAATTCATAGAATTCAAATCTACTAACGAACCAACCGCCCTTCATTCCAGCTGGAGCGGATTTCAGTTGCTGCTGCATCCAATTTTCAACCTGCAATTTTATATTAACAGTATGAAAAAGAAAAAACACTTTTCTTCAATAGAACTTGTTTGAATAAAAGTTTTCCTTATGTTGAATATAAAAAGAAAAAAAAAAGAAGGAAAAAAGATTCAATTTTACAGAATTAGAATATTGTAAATGTGAATGATACCTCATGGAAAAAACTATCCATTTCAGAGTATGAGAGACTGAATATCTGAGTACTATCGTATTCAACTATCACCGCTCTGATTATTGGTATAATAGGTAAATTTGTACTGTTAGTTTCTGACTCAGGCAGAGTTAATGACTCTTTAGAAAATTTGATCCCACCTAAGATCGATCCCTCGGGATTCCAAAGGTGCGTGGGTGTGCTATAAATTTCATAACTGGCCTCGGCTGCGCATCTCTGCAGCACGGTGGGACTGTAAGGAAAAGTACTATTTTTGCAGCAAGGACTTCTATCGATACGATTGTCAAAAGGGTCCTTGCATCGCCGTTGCATCATCCAACTGTGTAAAGTTTCTATAAAGCAGTTAGGCAAAAGTGGACCAAGTGTACTACGATAAAAAGACTGGCCTCGCAAATTGCGACAAAACTGTTGTAACCATAGTTGCGATTCAGGATCAGTAATATTGAATGCATCATCGGGTTCCCAGGACCCCCTAATTTGAGGATCCAAATAATTGCCATTGTCGCGAGGTTTTACTCCCCAAACAAATCGCAATGGTAATAAATCACCACTTTCAACCTATAAAACAAATTTATTTAAAAAAGAATTGTATTATGTAATATTAATTTTATTGCATGTAATAAATAAACTCAAGTACCATTTCTAACTTCTCAAACCAAAATCGTTTTGCGTATGTAAGGTCATATTTTTCAAACGAATGAAAGCCATCAAATAGTTGAAAGTCCGGCGAATCTGGTAATTGTAGCCCGGGATATCGGAAAACTACAACACAGCCTGTAATGGCAACACTTCCCAATCCCAGTAACCATATCCATCGAAGATTGATTGTCACAAGTTTGAGAAAGTAACTAAAATTGATTGTTATTTTGTCCGTAAACATTCTAAATGGACGAACAAATTTTCTCGCTACAAAATTGGCAGGAGACAAAAATGATGGTCGGCATCGATCAGATATCACCATACTGGCTGGTAACCATGTGATCATAAGAAAGAAATTCGCCAGTACAGTCATTCCCGAAAATAAGCTGCAATAAACACATTAGTAGTATTAATAATTAAAAACACAAACAACAATGACATAAAAAGAAAAAAGAAATACAGAAAACGAAATAAAATATAAAGTTTGTCAGATTGTGATCAGTATGTGTATTTATATGTATTAATATTAAAATTAGTACCTAAAGCAATTTATTGCTGTCACGTTACTGACTATGGAAGCAAAAAAAGCAACAGCCGTTGTAAGGGATGTAACAAACATAGACGGAAGAGCAAGTCTCATTGTTTCATGTACTAACTTAACTATATCACCATTAGCAATTTTTTGCTGCTTATTGCAATCCCAAACTTTGCAAAATATAAACGCGTCATCTGCACCAATACCTGTAATGATTATAAGTTTAGCATTAAAATATGTCTTTATTTACACTAATTATAATAGGTCAATTCAGTGAAAGAAGGTGCCACCTTGGCGTTTGATTGAAAAAGGTGCCATGTAGATGCTAACGTAGAACGAGGTGGCACCTTCTTCCACTGAATTGACGAATAGAACAATGTATTCACTTGCCTACAGCAACGATAATTGCCAATAAATTCATAAATGGGAAGAAAGAAATTCCTAGACCTATCGTGTAAACTGCATAAGAAATGCCAAGGCTAAAAATTACTGCAAATATTGTGGCAATTGTAAGAAGAAAAGATCCTGTATACATCCATATACAAATAGTTACAAAAATAAACCCAAACAGTAACAAAAACGAGTCTGACAAAAGGAGTCGATCAAATAATGTATTTTTCAGGCCCAGTTCCATAGCAACTACATGAAATTCACCATATGAAAGACTCTCAACATTTAAATTATTATAGAAATCTAATGTAGCTGAACTAGCTGCTATTGGTAGAAAGATCATTACTGATCGGAGTGTTGTATTTGCTGTATGTATAGAATTATTTTTCTGTAAAAACAAAATACAAGTATTAAATTATTATTGTGTTTATATTCTAAAATTTTTACGAATTAGTCCGTCATAAAAATGAAAAAATAAAAAATTATAGAGAAATGAAAAAATATGGACAGTAAATTGAGGCATTAAAGAATCGCAGAAAAAAAGTTAAAGTAACACTTACATTGGATGGAATGAAACTTTCATCCAGTAAGTAATGTAATAAATGGTAAGGAGCATTGTGAGTGTAACATTCCAATGGAACACGCTTTTGACAGACAACGTCATCCATGCAATTAGGCGTCAGTTCGAGATTGTGATAAAAGTAGGAACACTTTCTTAATAAAGCTTCAACTCTGCTGAGATCTGATTCAGTTACACCTAAACATGAGGTACGATTTGATAGCAATGCAACGTAATTAGCTGGCGACCAACTTCGACAGCACTTTTGCTCTGTAACCCTGCCCAAGCTTTCAGACTGAGTTTGACAAAGAGATGTAAATTCTGGATTTCCTCTGAGTATTGCATCTATTTTACATTGCGCTAAAACACCTTCGATTGTCCACAAATTCAAAGTATCTAATTTTGAGCCAATGACAATCCTGGAGTAAGCAGAACTTGGCATGTTACAAAAAAAACCATCGCTATCCAAGTGGTTATGATTTCTATGCTCCTCTTCTGTTTCCTCTAAGTGATTCTTGTTTAATTTTAATAATTCTTGCCATTTGTTATTAGCATAATCATTTGTCAAATTTTGTTTGGCACCATTCTTCACTTTAAACTTCTTCCTTTTTTGATTGTTCCTTTGTAACTTTTTCAGTGGTTTAATTTTTGTTTTGGAATTTTGTGTTACGTTTTGGCTTACATTATTTTGCTGTTGAGTTAGATTACGATTGAAATAAATAGAAAATAATACATATGATATGCTAAGTTAATATTATGATGATATACAAGCATTACCTTCTGTAAATAATAATAATATTCTATGGGGTTGTCAATAAGATTTCCTTTTATTTTTGTAGCTTGCATTAAATTTTGCCATGCTGTCAAGCGTTGAGCTAATATCGTGCCTCTGGCTTCAAAACCCTTAAAAAAATATAATTATTGACATTATTGTTTGTTGTTTCGCATTATATCCTTAATGAAAAACTTATAGACATATATATCTTGAAACTTAACGTTATACAAATACTTGAATTAAAAGAAGTAAATAATGATAAAATACTTGAATTTAAACTCTTAACTTAACGAAGCAATTTCACGCGTTTATAGTAAGAAAATCATTGATAACTTCATATTAAATTCTATTGAGTAAAATCGATGAAATTTGCATTAAAAATTATCCCAATTCGCATTGAAAAAAGCAGGGTAAAATCTCACCAATTGTGGATCTGAAAAGTTGGGGAACTTTTTGGTCGTTAGTGGCACTATTAAACAAGTCGACGAAATTAAAAATACCGTCAGCAAAACAGTGTAGGGATAATTAGCCACCATTCGCGACAGCCACCAAACTTCCATTTTCGTTTTTATATCGCTTGCGTTTCTTTCCATGAATAATGCATGTCTTCCGTTATTCAACTTATGACACAATGCTCGTCATTTTTCGATAAATGACCAAATTTACTTACAATTAAAGGGTAAATTACATTCCTGTACGACTTTTAAACAATTACATTACACGCAACCAAAATACTGCTTATTAATACTGTCAGTGGTTTCAGTCTTGCACGAATATTGAAAAACGAATTGCAAGTCGTTCGGCATCCTTTAATTCAGTGGACGACGATTCAACGACGCTAAATGGTAACAATTAAAACATGCTCAGCAAGTAGTTGTCAAAAGGTCGCACTGCTCCGATTATCTGTAGGTTAGACGGCTTTTAGACAGACCCTTTAGAAAAATGGCGCGCAACCCTGTGAGATTTTCAACGAACTATAGCCAATGGCTGCTAGAGGTGGGAATTTTCAAGCATCATCAACATTTTTTTTTTTAATCTGAAGTTCATATGAAATTTTTTATCAAAAAATTCATAATCATTTGATATATCGCGCATTCGAATTACGCGCTGTTTAGTCTAATGTTTGTACATAATTTTTTTTTTTTTTTTTGCTTTTGTAACTATAATAAAATGTTTACTATTATAATTAATAACCGATAAATGTAGACAGAAATATGTTACACTTTTTTATTTTTAAGTATGAAGTGGCCAGTTAACAACCGATCATTTAAGTTAATCTTTTTATTATTTGTATACTAAAATTATCAAAAATTGTAAAGACAATATTATCATTTTTAAAATATTTGTTCAAAAAGATATTAAAAAAACAAGCGATGAAAAAAACGTAGACAGGATCCTGCGACAGTCAACATCACTCAAAATAGTTTTGAAATTCGCGCGCTGCAAGACCGGTAAACTCGTTTAAGTTTTGTTGCAGGAGCCCTCTGTCATTTGTATTCCGAAGAACGTTGTACTCGTTTATTGACGTGAATTTAAATAAATAAGAAAAAATTAGGATGAAAATTATTAACACTACAAATCGCTTTCTCTTTGTGACTTCATTAAATCAAGCTTTATGTATAAAGAAGAACAATTGAAAAAAGGTAAGTTTACTATAATTTATACTCAATGCCTGCATAAAAAAAAAGGTAATAATAGAATCTTGAAAAACAATTATTTAGTCATGCACCAGCGCCAAAAAGTACCATATTTAAAGAAAATATTAATAATGATAAATTCTTAATTTCAGATCACAGTTCAATGCACTTGAACAATCTCTTTTGCAATGGAATTCAGAAGCCAAACATTGCTCGATTCTTCAGAAACGTTGAAAAAGACACAAACAAAAGAAGGAAGAAAAACAAAAATGAAAATTAAAAAAGGAGGGAAAAAAAACAGGGAATTCAAAGGCAAAGCAAGCTGAGAAATTCGAACGTCGCATGTGAACTTGTGTTTGGGCGATGGAGCAATGTGTCGGCACGTAGGTGTATCCGTGTGCGCACACTAGTACACGGCATCGTGAGGTCGCCGAGCGGAGAAGCGCGACCAAACGTATCAGTTAGTTTAGTGGCAGCATAGCGTGAGCCTGGCATGTGCGGCGTCGCGGAGGTTCACGATGCAAAGTGCGAATGACTCGCGCTCCGTTTTCCTCTGGATCGAGCGACAAAGGGGTCGAAAGCGCGAGAAGAAGAAAACTTGTTGAGCGGCGCCACGCCGTAAACAGTATTGTCCTTCGGGGGCTGTCAAAGTTTGTTGTCGTTGAGATTGACAAGGACATCGGGCGAAGCAAAAGTAAGAGAAAGAGAAATTTGACGAAAGCTCGGTGATGCTGTTCCACCGGCGATGGTGAACGAATGCTGGCATTTCGGACCGACGATGCTCTCGGCGGAACGGTGCTTTCAAGACGTCGAGAAGTCAAGCCAGGCTGTTGACTCGTCGGACCAGGCGATTTGCTGATAATCGCCAAGGGCCACGTGGACGTGTTGCTGGTTTTCAACAAAATGTAAGTGACCCAGCGCACAGCCTTGCAAGCCTCGGCGTGCGTGACGTTGGATCAAATATGTGTCACTGGTCCTGTGCGTTTCTGTTCGCTGATTAAATAACTGTACATTACAACGCGAAGCATTCGACCGCTTGTTTGCGGTCTCTTTAAATCCATACGCTTTCGTTACACAAGCACTTTTGCGAGACTTCTTAGCTATTCTTATCTGTAATTCAATTATATATCTATTTATTTATTTACTACTTACATGTAATAATAACTTAGTACTCTTGTAAATGAGATGAATGAAAAAAAGGTTTCGTTTTATTTTTGTTGTTGTTTGAGTTGTCTGTTTTTAAACAGTTTTTACATTAAAGAATTAGAAATACAATAGATTATTTGCTTCAAAGTAAAATTGAATCCAATTTTTAATGGGTCTATTATTCATTTTGGATCTTTTCGATTTTCATGTTACAAAACTGTTGGTTGAATGTTCAATAGTGATACAAAATAGATTGGTTGAGTTGGTTAATTAGTCAGTCAACTATTTTTAAGTGTTTGTTACACATGGATTGTATTTTAATGGAATTGCTGATAAATCATTTTAATGGTTCACAAAGTCTGCAACAGTTTTTACAACAAGTTAAAGCAGTCATTTTATTGTTCAAAATTATAACTAGTCTTCAAACTTTATTGATTATATTTTGAGATGAAAAAGTAGCTTTTGTTAAAAATGAATATTTTGTACCTTTTTTTTTTGTATTATTTTAATTTAACTTTTCATATTGAAAAACGATCGTATAATTTGATGAAATAAAACAAAACCTGTTCACATACAGTTAAAATAAAACATGTCATTTTAATTTTCAACGGGATAAAAAGAGATTGTTGGTGTTTTTATTTCGATACTTCATCAGCCTTGAAATTAGTAATTTCATTCAGTATCACACCCACGAGTTTTAAATTTTATGTAACAATTTTGCGTCCAAATTGCCATTATTATGGACACACGTGAACTTATTAATAAAGTTATTTTCAAAATATGAAAGCGTTTGGGAAACATTTTAAGTTAATTAGAAAAGTTTTGTTTTGAAACAGACCTAACTTTACATAATACACAATATGCATGTTCAATGGGAGTAATTAAATATGTCGCTCTAAGTACTGAGGAAGTAAAACTTTGCATGATTATACTCGAATAAGTTTTCACGTACACTTAATAACAAGACTGTTGTTTTCTTAAGACCAATTTGTTTGAATCAGGAAGTTTGTGAACGATTGTTAAAAGTACAACACACGAAGCATGTAAATTTTAATACAACTTCAAACGGAATATAATTTGGAATGCAGGAGTTTCCATATATTTTTCATAATTGATTCAAGAAATCGAGTTTCATTACAATCACAATTAAATCACTCCGAAGAAAAGAATAATATTATGCTTGTTAGTGCTTAAAGCAATCAATGACAAGATTAAGAACTGGATGTAATGTTTCCCAGAAAATTTTCTATAGTCATAGAGATGCAAAAAACGAAGTATAAAGTACTTGTTAAATCATTTATTTTTAAACAGTTCCACGCGCTTTCCTTCTTTTTATGATTATTCGCGATACAAAATTGTTGCTATAATATGAACTATTCAAACAAGCTCGCTTATGTTTATTAGTATGCACGTGCAGAAAGTTTGCACGATTTTTCTTTTTTACATTCCAAAAATTCTAATTTTCTTTTGATGTCCAGAGAAAAAAAATATTCAGTTTTAAAATTTGTTACACTAATTTTAGTTTTTATTTATAAAAAGTTACGTAAATAAAAAATATGAGTTTGGACAAATTTTTACAAAAAATCACTATAATTCTTTATACTATTTTTTATTGAGATCAAAAATCAAGAATATCATATTCAAATTTTCTCGACTGCTTTAGTTTATTTCTACTATTTCATAAATGTTCATCTCTTTCTTGTAATTCGTGATAAAAAAAATTGCAGGACAATTGTTCTAAGCTCCAACTTTCAAATTATGTGCATACAAAATTCCTTACACAAATTTTTTAACGTTGTTTTTTCGGAAAAATTTAAAAACTGATCGCTCACTGCATATTGTGTCAGTAATTGGAATGAGCTAGTATCCAAAAAGTTAATAACGGTTTAAAAATTGTTGAAACACAAAAAAAAACTTTACTAATCGGAAACTTATCAAGGCTATTCATTTCGCGCGGCAACTTATCCGAAGTAAGAAATATGATTTCTGCGAATGAAAGCTTTCTATCTAACGCATCTCAGCTTTATTTTTGTCCGTGACTTAGTTGTACACAAAATTTCATTTTAACTAATCAGCGGTAGGAATTTGCTCGAGGTTTTAAAATGATTAATCAAAATGGAAATCTTAAAGAAAAATGTTATGTCTTAGGCTTTGTGAAGAAAGATTTGGTTTAATTATTTAAAATGAACTTAACATCAGTTATTAAGAAAATCATATCATAGCAATTTATATGGAAATCTCGCGTTTGGTCCAGGAAACCTGTGATTACAATGTTTCAATCTCGAAATCCCAATTAAAATTTTCATTTACTACAAATATATTATTTTTATTATAAGTGGATTATTTTTATAATAATTGGAATATTCCAATTATAAAAAAAAATTCCACTTATTATAAAAAAAAAATTTCTTTTTATAATTGTTTCGTCTATTTTAAAAGTTTAATAGTTTTAGATTCTAAAATTAAATTACGTATGTTATAAACGCGAAAGTTTTGATATTTAATCATAAAAAATCTCATTCATAAAATGATTTCTCATGATATTTGCAATTAAAAATATAAATATATTTTTAAAATAATATATTAGTTATCATAAAAAACATAAAACATACTAAACTGTAAAAAAAATCATAGTAAATTGATTAGTCTTCCATTAAGCCGATTCCACTCATTATAAAAATAATCCACTCATCATGAGAATAATATTGTCTTAAGATTGCACCGACATTGAGACGCCTTAGAATGAAAAAGTATCGTTTTCGAAAGCGGAAAAGCAGCTGAAATAGAAGCGTATCAAACTTCTTCCGGGCCGTGAAAGTGCTCTTGCGGCAATCGAACAAAAACGTCGGCGAGCGCGCATGGCTGCCGTACAATTATTCCCCGACTTTGTGCATCAATCGAACAAATTGTCGCCTTTTATACGTCAATTGTATTATTTCTACGCCTCTTTCATTGTTCCGCTTAATATTGATTGATAATCGTGGCTTTTTCGAGGCCTCGTGATTGCGCCGCGCACGCGAATGCTGGGGCAAAAATAAAAGCATCACATGTCGCGAGACCGTTAATTGCGATTTTCCACTTAACATTGAAATACGTATTGTGCCGTATCAATGATGCATTACAAATGATACGCCTCGGAACGATCGACTGCGCGCTTGATTTGTTTCGTGGGAATCGCCGGACAATCTGCGATTCCGACGTCTGTGAAATTACTTACTGCCACTATTTTAGATGTGAAAATGGTTCGATTAGTTGATCGGAAGCGGCATCAAAGCAAATCGGAGCGAACTTTTTTTCGCGCCAAGTTTTCAGTCTCTTTTTTTTTTTTTTAACAACAACTTTAAAGATAATAATGATTGGAAAGTCTCTGTCACTTTTTCCAAAAATCCAACTTTTTCACCCCAAAAATAATGAGAACCGTTTTCGAATCCTCCCCCTGCTTTTTTACTTGTTTAACAAGCGTTGAAATGTTGTTTTCTGTGATTTTCAAGTGAAAAAATATTTATTCGAAATCTGTCCATGTTTGGATTCGTTGATAAACAGTTGATTAATTCGATTGAGTCAAACAACTGTTTTAATAGTAAGACGAAGAAATTTGGCAGATGCTCATCCAACTAAGTATTTCTTTGGAATTATATTTTAGTGAGAAAATGTATGCTCTTTTTTTCCTAAACGTTGGTGAAACGGAACAGGGGAAACTGCCAATATTTCGACGCGAAATCGATACTTGAAGCGCAACGAGAAGCCGATTGGTCGTGTGATACATTATCAAAACACATAATGTGTGATTCTTATTGGCGAGCCCTTGAAAAAAGCCGGTGTTATATTTAACGCGATTCGTAATGCACGCGTAATAGACGTTGATATTTTGCAAAAAGACTCACCTTGTTATTGACTTGAAATGCATAGATAGCGTAATCTTTTATGTACGGTAACACGAATTTTGATAAGCTGAGTCGCGGAAAAGTGTATTAGCCTTTCTTTCGCTCATACCAATGGACAAAAGTGTCTATTTACTCTTCGCTAACGCGAGATCATTTCTTTCAACTATGATTGGATTGATTCGTTATTTTTGACCTCTTTGATTCTTTGTTCACCCCGAAATTCGATAAATCTTTAATGTGCAGAACGTATTTTCACGACGAACAATTTTCTCTTTTATAAATGAAAGCTCATTTTACGAAAAATGTTTTGCAAATCAATTGTTTTTATAAAACTGTTTCAAGTTTCAGTTCGTCGTAGAAAGTTACTATACAATTTTCTCCTCATAACTATGTGCGTTATCAGAATTTTCTATAAAGCTCTACATGTACAAGAAGAAAACAAAAATAAAAAGGAATAAAAAACCACACGATAACGGAGTTATCAATAGATAAATCTTTATCAATAAAATATCCAAGTTACTGCGATCGGCTCGCGAAAATTGAATGCGCGCAACATTTTCTGTTTGTAAATGCGCCACCGGATTGTATTAAGTGTTGCGCAGGGATTGCGCGTCGGCGGAAAACGCCGCGTGATCGTCGGAGCGGTTGATTAAATTTTCATAAGCAATGCAATAAAATTGAAGCTTCTGGTTTCCACGTGGCATTGCGATCAAAATTGATTTTATTTGCGAGGAAGTCACAGTGCGCCTCGCAAATAAGGACGAGCGCGCCACTTGGAAAAATATATGCCTGGCCATGTTATTGCACGTCTCAGAAGAATGTCGTGTGTGAAATTCGCGAAAAGAAAACGAGTGGCCCTGCTGGAATAATATACCTAGGATTATTGTGAACAAATAATGTTGGGAAGTCAAATTATTTGCGAAAAAATTGCGAAAAAAATTATTTGCGCATTTGTCCGATGATTTTGAAAAATGCACCTTGGGTACTACTGTGAAATTCAAGAATTTATGAACAAAATTTCTCACATAAATAAGTTTCTTCAATTTTAATGCTTTTCATGTATCTTCATTTTGCAACACTATTGCATTTTGCAAAACATTATTAATGTGATGCAGTTTACTTTTACAGTACATTTTCACATTCTGTATACTAAATATATAATATCTTGGATGAGATTTTTTCACTCAGTAATGAAAAAATAAAAGTGTGATTACTTTTACCTTAAACTTTTTTCAAATTATTACATTATCCGCATAACTTCACAGAAAAAAAAAAAAAAAAATTAAAAATAGCCTAGCTATCAAAAGCCCATGTATAACAAATTACCTTGAAATTGATTTTCCTCGAAAATTACACGAAAAAAAGAAATTGTAAAAAAATTCAAAGTAAAAATAATCGAAGGCAAAAAATTGTTTTACAAAATTTGAAGCGCCTCTCAACGTTGTCATTTAGTCGCATATTAGAGGCAAAGAACTTCCTTAATATGTAAATGATCCCATTTGCCGTTTTATGGTAATTACAACCTTTGCAAATGTTCTCAACGCCGCCGTCGTTTACTGTACCGTCGTAAATTTTTTCTTTTTTTTTTTTTTTTTTTTTTTTTTTTTCAATTTAAAAAAAACAAAAAAATAAAAATATTTACATTCTACGCCCGCATGTTACAAACTTAACGTCCACAGTTCCGCCACCCCTTTTTCTCCCCTGTTTTTGGGTGTTTTTTTTTTTTCTGCGGGCTTCTTTCTTTTTTTTTTTCGACACTTCCAAGCCCGTCTCTTATTCACCCATCCCCACCCCGCCACCCACTCTACTACCCTTTGTTCTCCTGCGTCTTGTACACAAAAAACACTA
>JABFOV010001859.1:0-22618 GCA_022817685.1 Aradophagus sp. ZL-2020 | reverse complement strand
CGATAACCCCGCAGGGTGATAATAATCGAAACTCGATTAAGTCGGGAATCGTGTTGTTCGAATAGAGGCACATTCGTTGCATTTATTTTTCTTTCGTTTTAGTTTTTTTTTTCATATTTTTTTCATGAAAAAAAGCACGCGCAAAAGTCACAGAATTGTACTAAAAATAACGGTAACCAAAGGTTATAAATGTTACTTGAAGCTTTCGGAAAATTGCGGTAAAACTGTCAAAAAAAAATGGGAAAAATCGCAAACATTATAAACAATACGTCAGTATGTCTCTATTTAAATCCATTTTTTATTTCTCATATTTTTTAGTACTTTTTCTTTGTAATCTTTTTTGTGGAAAATGAAATACCTACAAAAAGTTGCGAAAGAACTAAAAAAAAAATTGAAAAATACAAAAATGAACAACGACACAAAGTAATGAACAAATCACATTGAAATGATCAAAAGTAGTGGCACATGCGCAGACTGAATTATTAAACCGGTCAGTTCGACCGGAAAATTAATAAAAGATCGCGTCGCTCGCGCAGCGGCTAATTATTGTCGAGCGCGGTTGACACGTTTTTCGATAATCCGCGGCGGAAGTTATTATTACGGCGGCGCGGACTTACGAAAATAAAACGCCGCCAGTCAATAGCGCTGCCGCAGCCAGTCAAGTCTATTACCTGCGAACAAAAAGAGAACAGGAAATTAATTTTTTTCCTTCGCTTTTTTTACGCTTATCTTCTTCATTTTTCATCCTTTTTTTCTCTCTTTCATCCTCTTTTTTTTAACCGTTTTCGTTACGTGATGGGTCAAGTTAGCATTACTGTAAAATTACGAAATAGATGAAAGAAAAGGTGCGGGTAAAAACGTATGTACAAAGATTTTCAAAATTTTTTTTCAACAAATTCAAAATTAAAAAAATGTCTAATTTTTTGTTGCTTTCTTTATTACTCTTCTAATAATTGCAAGATACAGTTCTAAATTTTCTTTCCAGTTATATTTTACTTTATTTTGAACATTATTATTTAAATTTTTGTGTAAAAAAGTTGCAGAACAAAATTTTGTATTCGGATATTTCTTCTCAAAAAATTTCATACACGTCAAAGAAGATAAAAAAACATTGGCAAGGCGAAGTAACGAAAGATGCAAGGGAATGAAAAAACGTCAATAAAGTCCAGGACTTTGGATTGGTTGCACAAAAATAGCGTGTTGTCAGGGGATTTCAAATTAAGGGGTTGAAAGGGGGCACGGCTTATTTTTATGATAAACAGTCGTGTAATTATATGTACTGCGATGTTATATCGCAAGAAAAAGACGGTGACGTGGCGACGATAATTGAGAGAAATGTTTACAGGAGCGCTTTGAAACATCAATCGAGCACAAAAGCATCTGCTCCTTTTTTCGCGTCTTTTTGCGCCTTGGCTAGGCTCTCGCTCGCCGCGCAGCGCGCTCTCGCTCGTCTTTTGAGTAGAATGGTGAATGACAGGTAAGCTAGCACCTCTACTCTGATGAAATTGAAAATTACTCGTGCCATAATTATGAGCTAATTATCAGCTGTTTCGAGCCGCGTAACAAAAATTGTAAGCTCATTATAATTTAAAAGATAATTGAATTTGAAACATGGGGGTGCTGGCTTGAGACGTCGAGTCACTTTTTTAGCTTTACTGTCATGAATGGCGATAGAAAGCCCGGTAGCGCGACCCGATAGGAATTGGTATCCGGTATCCGCGGGCTTCGAGAACTGGGACGCCAATACCTGCAGGCATCGTGGCCCCTCCCGCTCCCACCCCACTTTTAATTAATATGGCATCGATTGCGCACGATAAATGATATAAGGGGCCATCGCGAGGCGTCTTTTTCTATCGCCACCTGAATCAACACGTTCCGCTCTACCTTGATTTCCATTAACACTTGGCGCATTTATTATTGAATGCTTTCCGTTTTCCTTTCCCTCGTTTTTTATTTATTTATTTCTTTTTCTTTCGCTTGATAAAAATTGTTTCCATTACATGTTCGAATGATTGCACGTAAACGGAGATATCCAGTATATCGACAGGTCGGCGAAATCGATCTGCCTTCGATCGACAGAAGAATTTCGTTTGGGAATTTGTTGCTTTCTACTTGGAGGATAGGAATTTCTAATTTCTAGGTTTTCCTCGACAATATGAATTATAAATTTATATTGTAGGCTGTGAAAACAAGTGTTTCTAAATGTAAGATCTTTTTTTATTTTGGCAATTAGTAGATCAAGTTCCATATTGATTTAGAATATCAACTGTGTGTTTCGTAAAAGTCTTTTGCTTTAAAAGATTTTGGAAGTACTTATTGCTAAATATATTCATGAAGAATAATTAATAACCAATCACATGTAATTCAATTCGATTCATCAAATATTTATAAGTCTTTTAAACTATACCCTTTTATATGACAAATAATTGTATTATTTCAAACACTATAACAGAATTCTCTAACTAAACTCACAACTTAAAGGTACGGTAAATTTTAAATAATTACGTAGCAGAGATTACCATTTCTCTAGAACATCAACTCTTACCGACCACCCCAGTTACCGATTTTTCGCTTTTACGACGACTCGGGCAAACTAGACCGAAGTCGGTCTCTCGCGCGCATAATTTCCCGTTCCATTAGCACCTCGGCAATTGGAATGAAAAGCGGGCGATTGACGGGAGACCCGGTTTCGTTCTCAAGAAGCGAGGCTCGGTGCCGGTTACTTGGACCGGAGCCACTAAGATTTCAATTAACGGTAATTATATGTCGACCCCGGCGTTCGTAGCTCTCGACTACGGCCGCCCTTTCCCCTCCCCCGCCGAGCGTACCGCTTTCCACCCTATCGCCTGGGCTTCTCGCCGCACGAAACCGCAAAGCTTCGGCGTCGCAGCTGCAAAGGGTCTTCGTAAAAGTGGGCGACGCTCGATAGATAGGCAGGCGAGCGTCGCGGCGACTGCTGCGACGGAACCGCGCCAGAAAGTTTCGCCGAAGTCCCATTTGGGAGCTAAAACTGGGCGGGTTTCTTGACATGGCTGCGGCCGAGGGAGTTAAATTGGACGGCCGACGGCCGCGCAGCTTCCTGGGAATCGGGAGGGCTTCTTTTGTCTCAACAACCGAAGGAATGAGAAAATAGGGTAAAGAGCAAGACGTTCCACTCTTTACTATTACATCCAAATAACAAGACATTGTGGCTCTCGCCTCGCACCTTACGTTCGTATTCTTTTCGGTCAATGTTTCGTATACATGTCAAGGCGGGATTACTGAGAACGTGGTTTCGCACGACGAACGTTGCGAACGTCCTTTGCTGTGCGGAAAATATGATTTTCGTCATAGGTAGACTGTTTTTCTGTCACTTTTCAAATGTTGTACGGTATTGTCTAGCTGACGGAAAAAAATCCTTCAGTGACAGTCGGATTTCTTTTCTTATAAACAGATCCTTATTGGAAAAATGTTGATATGGTTTTTTTTCTGCAAAACGTGGATTCTAGACTTTGTGAATTGTGATTTTTTAAACCACTGAACAGCTCACTGTCGTAAGATATTATTTAACGGAAATAGATACTTGTCGATATAACAGGACCATTTGCAAACGGAAGGTTCTTCTTTCAAATTGATGTTTCATCTTTTGATACTCAACGCAAACAGAAAAGAGTAGAAAATAAGATAACCAACTAACAAAAATTACTATTTTATGATAAAACCTGTATAGCATTACCATTTAAGCAATACTTCTACTATTTCCTAGTAACTTTTACTATTAGAAATTCCCAGCGCAGTCATCGCAATACATAATCATCCTTTCATAACATATTCGAAGCATTATAAGTTTGGCGTTGAAATCACGACCTGCGAGGAGGCCAACAAAATTAAACGTCGTCAGAAACGGGGTCCGGCAATACCCCGGGGACCTCGAAAAGTGTCACGCCGGCTATTTATACGGCGCCGATTTATGGCCTAGCGCGGCGACGCACCGCCGGAACTGGTTGCTATGACACGAGGGGTTAATTATGCGCGAGGCTTGCTTCGCAAACGAGTTTCGTTTATCTATCCTACCGCTGATTGGACACCGAGCCGCGGAGGGTTAACGATCGCGTTAATCATAGCGCTCGATGACGATCGACGCATTCCTGCGAGTCTTCCTCGCCGGCTTCATTGACAGAGAGAGACGTTCAAACGAAAGACTAAGTGCTGAATGAGAACACGGCGTACATCAACTTGTTGCGTTAATTACGAAGGAAAGGCCATTAGGTATCGATACGCGCTAAACCGCATTTCTTTATCGCCGGGGATCTTCGTTCAGATGCGCGCGTTTGCATTGCACAGAGAAAGACAGAACGAGGCACGTGAATCATGTGAATATGAATGTGTACGTTATAATGTACACACGAATGCATCATACATTGGTGCACTGCTCTTGAGACAAGTATAATCGAACGTGTCACTAAGATTTCATACATCATCGTTATGATTCCGAGATAATTCCGCATTACACCGGGATTTCTTTTTCTCCGCAAAATTACGGATGGCCGATTCGTTTATTTTTGAGATTTAATGCCACCCTAACCTATAATACATAACCTAACCTCAGCTTGTGAGTTAATCTGAAATAATTCAACCCAAGCTGAATTGAGCTGTTTGAAATTAGTAAAAACGGGTTCCACTTTTCGAATAAAATTTCAATCTTTAACTTTTCATCTCGTATCCAAACCGCAAGCAGTCTCTACAAATCTAAGCTAAATCATTTGAATAAATTTCAATTACCCTTGAATACATTTATCCCGAACTAACTATACGCAACACAATTCGTTAACCGACAAAGAATCCCCCATCAAACGAACGAATTCGCAAATTGCAAGTTTAACGAAAAAGCCAAATGATAATAAAATGGCGCGGAACGATGGTCGGGAATAATAATCCACGGGACGGCGGGGTCGTTGGAGGGTGGGGCAAAAATCGACGTTCCAGGCGTGTTTATTTTCCGGCTGGATACACGTGTAAAACAAAACTACACGTATCTCGGCGGTGAAGTTGGCCGTAACTTCGTATGCAGCCCTTCTCCTACATTATGCATATTAACTTTTGCGGCTGTGTGCGTAGCCAGCACGGCGAGAACTCTTTGAAATTCAAAGCGGCAGCGGTGCCGGCTCATTTTCCTCGCTCTTTGCGTCCGTCTCGCTATCTCGACAGTGCCCCGGCCTGTGCACGAGAAAGATGTTTGCAGAGGCGGATACGCGAACCGGAAGTGGTCGGTAGCGCAGCGCGCCTTGTTGTCGGCAATTAGGCGAAACCCGCACGACGCCGAGCCCTATCAAGACTCTTTGCCGCAGTTTGCGTTACGTATGCCGCCGAGCGCCTTATGCATGCGCAATACGCTCTTTATCAGCGATTAATCATTCGCATTTCAATCAATCAATTAAACGCTTTCCACGAGCCGCGTTTTCTTTTACGCCGTTTTTTTAAACCAAACGACTCGTTTTGTTCCGGTCGAAGATCGTTGACGCGACACACATTGTTATTTGATAGTACTGTGATAAAAATGTTAGCGGCATTTAGTAAAAACAGCTAGAAATTAGTTGGATGAAAAACCGTTGGAATAATCAAAAGCTACTGTTAGGAAGCAATCTCAAGGTTGTCGTTCGTTTTGCTAGTCAAAATTTTCAAATTCAGACTACAGAACTTATTCTGATACTGAAATGGTAAAAAAATACCGCTAATGTTCTTTCTTTAAATTTGTCGTAAAATTGTTCAACTAAAAATTAAATTAAAAATGTAAATTAAAATGTAAATGCACCAGGTACTTGAATAACGTACTTCATATTTAAAAATTAGACAAGGAAAGAATTTTGTACATTTAGACATTTATTTTTGTACAAATGTTCGCGGAAAAAGATCGCTGCTTAGATCAAAGAAACTGTTTTATTAAGTAAAATAGAATTTCACTTTTTATAAATATTATTGAAATTCGTGACAATACACAGACTTGAGTAAATTTGTTTTAAAGTACTTATCTCATGTATAGTTAAAAATTTTATATTTGAAGTTTTAATATAAAGTGAACCTGTAATAATTTGGTAACATCTTAGCGCATATGCTATGATTCCAAATTCCAAGTGGAAATTTATAGTAAAACTTTAAAATTATAGAGCACCTCCTAGAATTTTATTATCCAATTTTATTTTTATAGGGTATATCCCACAAAGCGCACTTCAACTTTCTAGTATTATTTTACATTGCATTTTTGAGCAGATATATTATTGAATATAAGCTTTTTTTAATTTTAATCCAAACTTATTACATTAAAGAAAAGAAAATTGCTTTCAAATGACGAGAAAACATCGCGTTGACTTCTATGGCGCATCACTTTTTCAACGTGTCTCTCTATTTTCGTGGCCACCTTCTTAATTAAATTAGTCGAGACCAACGTTTCGGGAACAATTTCTCGGTCGCGTTTGTCCGTCAAGCGTACCTGCCCGCTGTAAATATAACCCGCAACACGTCAATAATTGAAAGCCGTCGAAAGGACGCGTTATTCCTAATTCGCTCGAGCATTAGGTTGCCGGATATGCGCCTCGTAAATAACTTAATAATTAAGACCAAGCGTGGGCAAAAAGTGGCTAAAAGGGGGATAATGAAACGCGTCGCTCGCTATTGTTAATGGCCGAATCGATACAAGTTCTACCGTCAACGTGCACAAATGGAAAATATAATAACGAAAAAGGGGATACGAAAATAGGTAGAGAATGATGGACAGTGAAGGGAGGAGGGTGGGCTGAAAAAAAAAATCACGATTCGACGATGATCGCGTCGATAGCACGACGAAAATATTAATAACCCGGCCCTTTTCGAGTCAACGTTTTAATTAAAAATGTTCGGCGCGAAAATTGCATCTCGCGTTTCGACGGCCGCTTTTAAAGCCCGGTTCATTGGGAACCAGGCTTTAACGTCATCGAAAAAAGGGCCACTCGCGTCAATCAGCGCGCCGAAAATGCCGCGCCAACGAACACGTGGATATTGTCCCGTTTTTTCATTTTTACTTCTCTCTCCGTGTTCCTTCGTCCTTTTTTCCATTTTTTTATTTTGTTTTGTTTCCGCTCCATTTTGAGGAGAAGGGAGCAATATAAATTTGGGCCGATCGATAATCTGAAAGTCGGGGACTGACCGAGGGCTATTTCGAATGCCGCGAGCGAGCTGTAGGACGAGCGCACAACCGCCGTCGATAATCCTTGAATAAATTATCGGCCGAGCTAGCGACCCGTCCGTGTCACACACCTGCATGGCGTACACGTACAGAGCCCACCGATACGTCCCGTGCCATTTTCATCGACCGAATTAAAATTATACCGCTCCGTTGTTTCGCGCCGACGTCACGCGTGGGAATGAAATTTTGATTTTTCGCGGCCCGTGAGACACTGTATTATTAAGCGTCCACGGAATTCCGATTATCGGCTCGCGGCTAATCGCCTGACTTTGGCTCTTTAACGCCACTGTTGCTTCTTTTTTCCCCCGCTCGTCCGTTTGCCTTCATTGTTCCGAATTTTTGTTCGCTTTGCTTTGTCTTGTTTTCGGTTATTGGTTCGAAATATTTCACGGCTCCGCGCAATTTTTAATCGCTTTTTATAAAAAGTGCAAGGTCGAACGTTAGCTCCGACCTGTAACTTTTTGTTGGCAAATAGTTGTATTTACATTTTCAAACACTTTTGAACCGTCGGCGTCGTTGTTGGTGTTTTACTTTTCAATAACATTTTTCACACAAAGAGTTTTATTTGTAGATTGGTTTTTATTTGGCATTTATCTAGCCGAATAGTATATTTTTTCCAATTTTAATTGGAGTTTGAAGTAGAAATTTATACGCGAAAAAAATCATGTGCTAAAAACTAAGCGTTTTAATCATAACATCGGTCTGTTAGCAAACAACTTTATAAATGACTTTATTAAGGCTATAATTAGTATCTGATGAGACTTCTTGAATATATTTGAAACATTGTTTTGTCACCGGTTTAAAAGTGTGTTAATATATCTTTTTACGTTATTGCCTCGTTACAATATCTATATATAAATACATATAAATTATACAATGAAAATCAATTATCGAATCTGTATTATTTGAAACAAAGTTAATACTCAATATCAATGGTTTAATTACCAATAATTACATTTACGAATCGAGTTATGATTTTAAATCATAACTCGATTCGCGATTCACAATCGTCATTCTTTAAATAATCCGCCGCAGTTTAAAATCATCAATATCTTATTTTAACTCTGAACCACCCATCGAATTAATATATAAATATAATCTCTGATTGAATTCACGCTCGTCAGAAATATACATCGACGGTACAATGGTAATCACTTTAACTAGGCAGCGACTTTTTATTTACATTAACTCACAATGTTTTCATCGGCGTGCTTGCACAATGACAAACAAGATGCTCTTATTTCCTTGGATGGCCAATTCGTTTATTATACATATCGTATTTGGCACTCGGATTTGAACGCGATATCAATTTGCAGGGTGTATTAAATAAGCGGCTAATTTTGTTACTAATTTTTCGAAATGCGAGGTAAACATTTTCTTCAACGGCGCTTCGCGTAACGTTGATTTACTCCTCCCGCTATCAACTGTCACCTATATATCCACTGTGTATTATTGACATAGCAAACTCGGCAACCCTCAATGTAGTCTGCCACCATTCCCGACAATGCACCCTCCTACTCGAGATCGGACAGGTATATTCTGACTGACACTTTGCATTATGCATTTCGTTCGTATCAATATAATCTGCCGGAGACGAACGAAAAAATAGCCACGAAATTCAAGAGCAAGGGAAAGTCAATTTTCAAATAACGCCGCGATAAATATTTTCCTTTTACCTCTTTCTCCCCACCCCGGTTCTTCCGCCTCTTTCGCGCCGGCGAGCAAACACCGGGGCGAGAAGCGAATCTATTCACCGACGATTGGACACGAAAATATAATCACCGTTGACGCTTTATTATCGGATGGGCATCATAATCGTCGCGTTGCGACACCGAATTAACTTTAATTGGCGCGAAGATGGATTTTTCGCGACGGGGCTTCATCGAAACCGATTGAAATGGCAATTAATTTTATCGCGCATTTCTCATATTGTATAACGTGCATGTGTGGGTGCAGAAAGAATTTGCAACTTTTTTTTTTCTTGTAATAAATTCAATGAATTTGTTGATACGTTGAATTCCCGTAAACTGGTTGTTATTTATTAATTTACTTTTAGCATGCATTTTTGCGATGAATTTAAATTGCATTCAATTTCGAATGTGGAAAGTTGAATTTTAACCGAAAACGGAGATAGATAAATTTATATTTTTCATGATGGAACATATCGAATTCAATTTTAATTTCGAATAACAAAATTGTTAGCTATTTGTATTGTGCATTGTGCGAAACAAATATACTCTTTCATATATATATACATAGACGTACATTTTACTTTTTGCAAAAATTTGTTTCCAGTGCGCTGTACTTATTTAACGAAGTATAATGAAATGAATAAAACAAACCATTTATCTTATCTTCCGTTTCAATTCGAATGCATTGTTTGACTTGAAATTACAAGGAATTAACGTGATTTTCGACGACCATGTCAAAATCACATCGATCGCGCGATTGATACGTCTATCGGGCGCGAGAAGAATAGTATTACAATATTACCAAAGCAAACGTAGGCGCAAAAAAAAGTGTCGTCGACAAACTGAGTCAACAGAGGCTCCGAACAATGAAAAACACTTGAATGTGGACATTTACCACGTTCGCGTCGAATGTTTAACGTGCCTTTGTTACGCGCGGGCATCGGTGTCCGGCAAAACAAGGAGCCCGACGTGATTAGTTATCTGAACTGAATACGCCACAGTTTGGATAAAAAAGAATACGCCTCTTTGTGTCGGCGTTTATCATCGCTTTCTCGTCATAATGAAGAACGCCGTTTCAGACCATACCCGCTTCGTTTTTGTGTCAAAATTTTTTCTCCTCCCCTTATTTTTTGTTCGTTTGAGTTGAGTTAAAATTAATATGTATAATAATTGAGTTGAGTCTATATTAATATCAACTATATATTTAAGTTTAAATCACTGTATAGTATATAGTTCAATTTAGTTTAAATAGATTTATACAGTTGAATTTAAAATAATATATATACATTAATTACGTTGAATTAATTAAAACCAATATTTAAATCGAGAAATATACTTACAAACTTGAAGTAACGTATGTACAATCATACTTTAAATTTTGTATTAGTTCGAAGTATTTACTGGTTATTTTAACTCATTTTAATTAATTAATTTTTAACTAGAACAATTCTGTTCAGCTTATGTATTGCAATAAGCAAGTTTCTATTACATTTCCTTATTCAATCAAGGCTAATATAATCATTAAAAGTTAATTAAATATTAACACGACAATTCAACACGTAACATAATATTTTTCCAATAAATTACCAAAGAGTTAGTAGCTTTGATGATCAATTACCGAATGATTCAATATTTTTCATTCATTTACTACTTTAATAGTTAATGGTCATTTATCCGCCCAGCTTGGTTCCACTCCAATATAAACTGCATAATTTTACAGTCCAATTTTGTTATTACCCCAATCATCGTGAGTTGATATCTCGCGAAAGAAAAACACTGAATAATACACAAGCCGGAGCATTCTCAGTCGCTTAACTTAATTAAAGAATCACGCGAGATCGACGCCCTTCGCGGATTCGCCGCCCGCCATCGATTAGCCCGAATTAAGCCCATAAATATGTGACGGGCGAGTTTCCTTGCCGCGTCCACGTTGCCCCAGGTCAGACCGCGTAATCGAATTCACCAGTCGATGCTATTGTGTCGCGTAATTGCTGGTAATGGACGCCAGTAACAATTTTCGACTCAAAAAAAGACCCTTTTCGTCGCGGTAATTCGTTTAAAACGTCGTTTCGAGTTCCGAGAAACGAAACACCGAACGCGCCTTACCGCGCACTCAGACGAGTCGAACGTTCGGGTCTTCGTTTCGAGTGAAATTCTCGAAGCAATTATCGGCACCGGTAGCCGTAGAAGACTGTTCAAACAACAGGGATTCGATCGACCTGTTGATTTGAGTCCATTGTAAACAAATGAACAGCTTTCACTTTGATTTCGACCTTCGACTGCGGCTTGACTCGCAGGACAAATGCCAGCAATTGGCCGAGCGCGCCTGACAAACAAATCTTCGTACGTGGTCGATCATTTTTCTGCGCACCTTCAACCGTTTTTACCTCCTTCTTCGTCGTGCTTACTTTTTTTATAGCAAAATTGTGAAACGATCATTACTTTTTTTAAAATTTTGATTTACCGACGTTAAGTAATTATTTATTTTGGTCTTCATAAAGAATATCATAAATTGAGTCATCTAAAGTAAGTGTTGAAATGGTTTTTATTGAAATTAATTCTAACATTGCCTTCTAAAAGTCATTGTTCAAACCTCACCTTTTTTTTTACTCGAATGAAAGTTTATTAAAAGCTTCCCGACCAAACTGATTATTAACATTTCAGCCATAGTTTTAAGAACTATGGATAAAACTACCGATAAAAAGTATGTTAAATAGTTCGATATCAGCTCGATGTGGTTTTCCTATCAGAAGCTACAGGAAGTTTGCAAAAAAAAGGCATTATTAAAAAAAAAAAATAATAATGATAATAATAAGAAAGGCAGTGCAGAGTAAACAAAAACTATAAGGCGTTAGTATGTTGAAAGCGGTGCTAAAATCAACTGCGAAAATATTGCATAAATGAAGCGGGACGAATATGTTGATTAAAGCCTCGTAATTGTGCGCGGAGCGTGTTTCCTCGGCTTTTCGGAAAGTTCATCAACGCCGGAGGAACGGTGCGTCACTCATACTCAGGAAACGGCGAAGGGACACTATCTCGCGCTGTAACGGAGATAGACCGCTCACATACCAGACCCGTGCACCTCTCTCGGCGTATGTACGTACCATACGCGCGGCTCTACGTAACGTGTGCGCGCACATAACGTTGCCCTCTGTCTCCTTTTTGCCCGCTTTTCGTTCGCCCGTCCCTTCCACCCGCCATCCATCTTCGTCATTCTGGCCACGAACTCGGCAATAAAATTATTCACGGCGAAATTTCAGCGACTCGGAAGGTAGCCGGTTGGACCGATCGATTTCGGCTTGAAAAAGAAATGAAATTGTAAATGTGAGGCGGCTTTGTCACTTTGGAATTGCGTAAGATGCTTGGCTGGGAATATGAGTTTGCGAAAATTACGAAACGTTTGTAAAAATTGCAATACGTGTCGTAAAACTTGGAAGATGGCTTGTGGTATGAATTCATGTTGCATGGTAAATTGGGGGTTTGTGCAGGATGAATTTATATTGCGTAATGTGTTGTATGTTTTACGATATATATTGTAATTTTCATGATTCTTCCTCAAAGTTTACGATTTTGGTTGTTTAATGACGGAATTTGAGGAGGTGAAATTAGGTTCTGCTTTTTACTTAGATCATGAAATGATTTTTGTTGTTTCAAGAGTGTTATGAATTAGTAAATAATACGGAAGGAGGAAAACAAGTCTTTCAGCATTTTAAATACTGTTCTGATGAATTTGCTCGATTCAGATACGTTTTTATAAACAAATTATTTCTTATAATCGTGGAAATAATTGTACTTTTCCAATACGAAGCTGTACTTTAAAAAAAATTAATAAATTCTACTTTTTCTAATTTTGATAACTAGAATTATATTAAGGTACATACGAAACTGATAACTAGGAATATATTAAGATTTATACAAACAATTCAATACTAAGTTGAAAAATTGTAGTAAAATTTATCTGTAGTAAAATTTCTCTAAATTTTTATGTAGTAAATTTTACTACAATCGACAATAATTGTACTATTTCCTTGTTAATTAAATGTTTCTTTAAATAAATTGGTCCAACTCGAGCCGAGTATGAAAAAACATATTAAAAAACCTTTTTAAGCTGAACGTCACACCACTATTAACAAAAAAAAAAAACTTAACAATTCTTTTCTCATCCAACTTTTCCTTATCTCTTTATGATTTCCATAATTCCTCCATGATCAATGTGAAAAAAGACCATTCCTGAAGCTCATTACTAAAAAATTTCTAGATAACACCAAAAAAAACCTCCTACGACCTTCCGCGCATAAAAATTTTATATCATCGAAAATTTTCCACCGAAACAAGACCGACAACGATCGCAATCGCGGCGATCGATAAGGCGGCGATTTCGTGCGGCGATAACGGGTGTCGCGAAAATTTCGGGGCGAAAAACCGAGGAAAAAGGCGAGGCGGAACGGCTCGCTCCCTCGTCCTTCCTTTTTATTTCGACTCGTCGCTTTGAGCGCCGAGGCTCGGCGCGCGTGACTGTTGCAAAAAGAAATACAGGACGTTGCATGTGGACGTCGATGCGGTGTACCTTGACACGGATGGCTCCCTGAATCAGCCGACGGCTAGCAACAAACATCACCTCGCGCTATCAACCGACGCCTACCACGGCAAAAGACAGATGCCAGCGCAAAGTGCATGAATACGCGCGTTCGCGGGCTGGTGGGAGAAGGAGCCAGATAGCTCGGCTTTGTGTGCGCGGGCTCGGATACGTACGCGGGAGTGAGACGACGAGAGAAGGACGCGAGAGCGGGACGGCGCGACGGCACGACGTTCGAACCGAGAGAGAGGAAACCGCGGACAAACGGGTGGGAAAGGGGGGGCCAGGGGATGGGAGGTGGGGGGCGAGTTGACGAGCGTGTCCGCGGCCTGTCGATAAGCCCATCGCGTCGTTATGGCTCGAGTCGCCGTCGACGCGGCTCGCCAGGACATTCCATTTCCTTCGTTCCGCGCCGTTCTTGTGTCCACGTGATCGCGCCTCGCTCAGACAGTGACATAACGAATCCCATTTTCGCAGACAATCCCATTCCCAAGAGCGGCGCGCGCTGCAAAAATGTGAAGGATGGTGTGACGTAACCGCGCGACTCGGCCCGAACGCCGCGGACAAGGGAACGGCCGTAGGAAGCATTAGCATACCGGTTTAGGGACCGGGAGAGGGGGGCGCGATGGAAGGGGCCCGGGCCCTTTAAGGAAGCGCGGCCGGCGCTTTGCCGTGGCCACCAATGATATATGGACGTATGCTAATTCGATCAACTTTTTTCCCTCGCCAAAACCGTCGCCGAGGTTTATTTTCATTTGATTTATTGCCCACTTTTTGCGCGGGACCGGAGCTCGAGTTTGCGTTGAACGGGAATCTTCGGTATTGGAGAGAGTAGCGCGCAACAATTTGCTGCTTAAAAGGGAATTGGGGACGTTGTCTAATGCAACGGGGGTGGGGGTGCAAAAAGAACGGTGAGATAATTTCGAGCGTAAATTGTGGGTATTTGCGTAGAAATTGTAACGTTTAAAGTCTTTTTCAACGCTGTAAAGTCGTTTTAAATGATTACATAGAAATTCGGTATAAGGAATGTAATGATGCATTTTAATTACCTTAGGTAAAATTGATATGTCAGAATTGATGCAATTTGTTTGATTAATGCTAATTGTAGAAAAATGTCTCAATTAAAATATTGAGAAAATCATTAAGTTTAATTTTCAACGATTTATCGACAGTAAAATTTGTACACATTTTCAAGATTGTATTCTAAAAAAAAGTGAAATTTATAATGCTGAAAATTTATGAGACATTTTAATTAGGTTTTATTCCGAATAACAGCTTCATTATGAATAATAGACAATGTGTCTATACATCCGTATCGTTAAAAATAAAAAAACAATCCTTACTGATAAAACTAAAAGGCAAATATTTACATATTTTTATATTCAGTTTTTCATTTATAATACAGTAATCGTTGTTAGTTTAAAATACTACGTTTAACATTATAGTTATATCTTTGATATATTATTAAAGTTTTTCAGTAAACTTCTACTGCAATATTAATCTATTTTTTATCAATGACCGCTTCACAAGCTAAATTAACAGTCGCGCGATTCACGGATCGAAATATTGTACGCCAAATGCATAAAAGAATTAATCGATGCGCAATATATTATGTACAAACAATGATTCTCGATTCATATACAACAGTGACCGTAAAAAGAGGAAAAAGTTATAAAAAACTGAACTATTAGATGAAAAGAAATAAACTTATTACAATGAAAATATTAATGGTAACGAATAAATAATTATAACAATAATAGTAATAAATAAGATTTTTTCAAAACTGTTACTTGGTCATAGACGAATATATTTATGCATAAATTGTGAATTCAATTATATGATAAACATACATTTAAGATCTTATATTTCCAATGTGAGTTACAAAAAAAATTGTTTAAACTATCCATTAGCCATAACAATTTTTAATCCGAAAAATATAAAAATCAATTTGCCATTAATTTCACGAATACACTTTTAAGCACTAAAATCGCGTATTCAGCGTGCTTGGAACTGCCTCAGCTTTAATAAAACTTTTCGCAGGCCGTCTTATTTTTCGTCATTTTCATCGTCGAGAATGTCTTTGTGCGTCTTAAAACTGGCCGAAGGGAAAGGATTTTCGTCTTGTTGTTGAAGAAAAAAAAAAAAAAAAAAAAAAAAAAAAAAAAGGACAGAGCGAAGCACAAAGAGCGAGCGCAGGGATCGTCGAGCGAGGCGAGGGTCCGGTATGGATTTTCCATAAGATCAGGTATGCCGGTGCCTGGAACCGACAATAAAGGCGCGCCGTAGTGCTCTCCACGGTGGAGTGAATATCGCAACCCTCCTCCCTTCGGCCCCATTTCAAAGCTACGCCTGTCTACAGGGCGCTTCGAATATTGTCGGGCATTTTCTGCGCTCTGCATTTTCGCCATGGAACACCCGAGAATTTACGATTGCCAGAAGCGCTCGCTCGGCTCGACTGTGCGCGCGCTAAGTGCACACCGTAAAATATTTCACCGGCGTAATGAGAAAATTTTTCTGACCCGGATTTTTCAGGCCGTGGGCGAGATGGGAAAATTTCGCGGGCGATTTTCTCCTCGTAACGACAATTTTACGTGAAGAAAGAGAGAATGGGAGTATGCAAAATAGTATGAAAGATTCGGAACGGATGACGGGCTAGAAAATGTGCGGTCAGTTTTATCAAAGCTGGATGAAATTTGATCGAAATCTATTGAGTTAATGATGGAGTTAATTAAATTTATGAAATCACAGTTTTAGTAATACCGAGTACGTGACTTTTTAATTATAATTTATAAATTCACGCCAAAAGATCGATTGCGTTTTTTGCGCAAAATTAAACAGGCTTACTTGCGTTATTAAAATATCTATTACTTTATAATGAAAAAATTATTTTGCACCATGCATGATGTCATGTAGTAATTTCTCTACGACATTATATAGTGACTAACGTTACATCATGTCATTAGTAAACTTCTCTACTCCAACCAATAAGTCTATTATAAATTTTGCAAACTATGCAGTACAACATCATTTCACAGTCCACGTCATAAACTATCACATAACATCGTAATAATAACATCGTAAATATTATTATCAAAACCTGTAAACCCCCGCCGGAAAGATCGGTCTCGTTGCGACCCCGCGAAATTCAAATTCCCCTCACAATGCCACGCGATTCGTTTCAAGGGCCAAACTCGCCTCGGTCGCGAAAATTCGAAAGCGAAAAGGCGGACGTAAGGCGGCTCGGTCGAAACGAACAAGCATATAATTCGGAATTTAATGCGGCCCGGGCCGATAAGGCGCCGGTAAGCGGCTGAAATTTATAACGCTCGGCGCGCGCTAATGAGCCGTGTGATTCCCTCGTTAACGGATCAAATTGCGAGGGCTCATCGCAGCAGACGAAAATGGCCGCGCCGTGTGCGTGCAAGTGCGCTCGCGAGCGCGCCGGTTCGGCAAATTGACCGCGCCGACCGACGATCCTCGGTTGCATCAGCGCTCGTGCAACAGTCGTGGATTTAATTGCGCAGGTTATGATATTAAGTGCGGAATTTATCGAGGGCCCTTGCCGTTTAACCCGGCGTCCCGGACCGCGCCGCCTTTATTAGCTCCATGCTTGGAATAAAAGAAAAAAGACGAAGAAAAAAAAACGCTTTGCTCGTCCGAATTTCCGAACAGCACCGCTTATCGACGTGGAGCGATGGAATGCCTTTTTAATTAACGCGATTATTTATTAATTCGCGACGCTTCGTTTGCGAAACGAATTCCGCGTTTGCGGACTGCTTGATAATACGCGTAGCGTTACCTTTATTCTTCTTTTTTACTTTTTATTCATTTTTTAAATTTTTTTTCCCTTGTGCACTCTTCTTTGTCGATCGCTCGCGAACCGAATAAGAGGATGACGAGGCTGCGTGCGTGCCGGCCGTTTATCGCGCAAAACACGTCGGAAAAATTAATTTCTTGCCGGCGGTGTAATGGACGGGTAATTGAATCGGTATCTGGTGACTTCATTCGGTTCGAGCGAAACGCTCTAATCGAGCCTTTTGGAAGCAGGAAGAGATTCCAATGACGCATATCACTTGTTTGCGAAAAATCAGCTGCAAACGACGACGTTTTAGTTTCGCGGATCGCGCTAATAGGCGTCGGCAATTTTCAGCGAATTTCTTGACGAATTAAGCAAATGATCATCAGGCCATTATTTCGAATAACTATTATCTTGTATGGCGAAAACCGATCGAATGCTGTAGTACGTTGCAATTTAAAATAGTAAATTACGTTATCTTTTATTTACAACCATTGTATTAAATACATTGTAATTGTTTATCTTCGTCTAGTAAAAAAGAAATTAATGACTTAACGCACCAATTCTGTCCTCGATAAACTTACGTTATCTCGTATATGATAATTACAATTTACATTGACTGATGAAAAAACAATTAAGGACAATTGACAGTGTTGCCAGATTCGTGGGAAAAGCATCTAAAATTGACAACTAAAAGTGTTGTCAGTTTTGATGGTTTTTCCCACGAATGTGGCAACCCTGACAATTGACAAAGTAAAATACAAAAAGAGTGGGTGGGGGTACTGGCACACGTATTGGGCCCCTGATTTCCAACGCCAATATATCTCCAAATATCGTCCTCGCGAAATCGTTAGCTCGGGTTCAATTTGCGACGAAAATTCGCCGTAATTCCCGTTCATTTCCCAATGGTGAAATGTGCAATCAAAATGCACAATTGCGGCCGTGGCTCGCGCATTTCTTCGCGTTGCCGCTTTCATCGGCGGTAATCACGGTTTTCCGTGCGCGAAAATAACAAAACGGCCGGTGCGGTTGCGTGGCCGCCGACCGATCGAAATTATCTCGCGCTCGCGTGAAATTCGGTCGGCGGGTTTGACCTTTCCTTGTGCCGGGGTCAAAGGTGAATCGGAAAGGAGGCGGTGTAAAAATATCCTGAGGAAAAAAAGGTTCCGAGGGGAATCTAATGAGGAGGGCAAACAGTCCGGGATAAAGAGGACAAAAGTGGGACGGGGTGGGGCAGGTGAGGTGGCAGGGGTGGGGCAGGTGAGGTGGCAGGGGCGAGGGGAACGGGGGGGGGAAGTAAAAAGTTCGAAAGATGTAAGAACGGAGCGCGGACGCACGAATAAGGAAAAGAGAGGCGAGGAGGATGCGCTAGAAAAATATAACCTGTTGGACCGACGTGCGAGAGAGATGGAACGAGTACGCGAAAGGGAATGAAAAACAGGAGAACAGCGGGGAGCGCGGGGCGCGAGGGACGGAGATTGGCGAGAGAGCAAGAGCGACGAACGGCCGAGAGTTCGTGCGAGGAAGATCGTCGCGCGCATCCCGAACCTGCCGCAACTTCGGCTCCAAACTTTCGCGGCGCGTTTCTGATTTGATCGATAGTATTAGTCAAATTGGTCGTCTCTGGGAATTTGTCGAATTTGCCGCGCTGCGAATGATCGATCACCTGGGACGCGAGCGAAACTTTCGGTTTGTTTGCGTTGCGAATTTTCGTTGCCATTTTTTTTCCTTCCTTTTTTTGCCGACCTTTTTATACGACATACCGTTTTTTGCTGGCATGTGGAATTAACCTTGTTCTTTCAATACGCTGTCGTCAGGTTTTTGAAATTATTTAAAATCATGTTTAAACGTACTCTATTAAGAATTTTGTAAAGTATTATTCAAAATTATTAAATACAAATCATGAATATTTGATTCTCATAAATTACCTTACCACCTAATTTTAAAGTACGAAATATAAATACAGTTTTTTCAATGTGTGTGTTTTTTTATACATATATATACATATAAATACACGAGCAGAGAGTCAATTTCTTTTCAGCTATTTCTTTTACACAATGAAAATTAAACAATTCTTTCGTATCCCAAAATTGTACCGATTCTCATGACGTTCCTATTTCCGAGCAAATTTATCTCCCTTCGTTGAAACGTGAAAAAGTCATTGGTCAAACGGACAACAAATTTCATCGAATGCGGGATACTTTTTTTAATCTTCACTTAGTTTCCCTGGCGTGAATTTACTGCAATTGGCAGTAATTCAGTTAACGTAAAACCGACGATAGGGGCGAACGAGTGCCGTGGGGAGGCTGACACATAATAAGGGCGACACGTGACCACGATAACGGTGAGTCGGAAATTTTTTTTTACCGCCGTCCATCGCTCCTGTTGCCCATTATTATTACTTTCTCATTTCCCATTCCGTGGTTCATCAATTCGCAAATTGATCATTGCCCCGTTTATTCGTACGTCGCTTAATTGCTTATTTAATTGCTAGTAATTTTTTGCCTTTTCTACCAAAATACAAGAAAAAAAAATCTGTTTTTCGTTACAACAACGACAAAACTGCAGTTTTCAATAACTCCCAAGGGAGAAAAGGGTCGTTATACATGCAAATCTGTCGAAAATAATAGTTACAAAAATAAAATTTAAAAAAGTTTAATAATTTGTTTTGTGAATATTTACGCGCAAACCATTTACGTGTAAAATCGACAAACTGTCAAGTCGCGGTCGATCGACGAATTGATAAAGTGCGCGAGAAATGGCAGTTTATATTTCGTCGTTTCGTCGCCGAGTTTCGTTCTTTCCCGTCGGCGCTTTTCTACTGTTTTTCCTCGCCCCGAGCCGAATCGTGTCATCGATGCCTGGCCGATGAAACACGAGCCGAACGAACGCTTTGCGATACGCCGTGCAAATGCGCCTCGCGACGCGCGGACTCCGCGTGTATGTATGTCACCAACACAATTGTGGTATGATGAACTTTGAAATTCGCGCCGCGAGCGCGTCGGTCAGGCATTTGAATACGTGATGCAAAAAGAGAATCGTAATATTCAACAAAAAATTAGATAAATAAACGGAAAAATAAATAAACACGCATTAATTGAACAAAAGTTTTATTTTACAGTTTATATTTCATTTTTTAGGGAAAAAAAGTATTTAAAAATATGTATGAAAAATTCCTTTTTTTAATTTGCAGTCAGAATATGAATATAAAAGAATTGGATTTTTAATTTTGAAACATTACAGCCTTATTTTAAATTTTTGGAAAATAATCTTATTTACAGATTGATTCATTAAAAAGAAACTGAATCAGACATTAGTAAAGGAAAGAGAGAAAGAAAAGAAAATAGGAAAAAAAACAATAGTTTCTCGCCCGTTGTGAATAATTGCAAATTTAAGTGACAAATTTATTACATCCAATCCAATTACATAATTGTCGCACTGTGTTATCGTATTTCGTCGCAATTCATTCGTATAATTGAACAAATACATTTTTTGCAACGATAAGCTCCGTTTTTAATGACGCAGGCAATATTATATAATAATTAATCACTTCATGAAAGTGCCGAAAAATTCCATGCAAGTTTCACCGATCTTTGAATTCCGCGAAAGCAAAAAAGTCGCGTCGTATGATGGACGCGAAAATCAATCGAACGAGAAATCAGTCGATCGCATCTGTCCGGAAACGCGATCTATAAAATTGCGTCCATTTCGCGACTCACGAAACTGCGACGTTCGTTCCACAACTTCTCCAGCCGGACGTCGGCCGTCACTGTCGCTCGCTAATGTTTTTTCTTGTCTGCCTCTTCGTCACACCCTCCCCTCCTACTGTTTTCATTCGACCTGACGGGTTCGATCGGTCACCTGATCGAACAGCCGAATGGCCAGGAAAAGTTTTTCACGCGCGTCACTCGGCCGAAATGGATGACAAATGAATGCTCCTGTTTCGTCGTAGAAAGGCAACGAAAAAAAGAAAAAAACGATATAAAGGAGCGAAAAAAGGTGGAAGAAGAACGAAGATGACAAAAATAGAAGAAACAAGGGCATCGCACGGAGCAATTGGAATGTATCTCAGCAATTTGTCGTGGCTACAAAATTATTAAACGTTTCGCTGAATGGAACTTGAATCGACAGCGCGCGGGCGAGGTCAGAGCATCGTTCGTGCCGAAAATCTTGAAACTGAAAGTGACGTAATTGTGGAATGCTTTGTCACCGCATTGCCGACGTATCGACATAATCGTTGCACGGTTCATTGTTTTAAAAACATTTTCCCACTCAATTTATTCGATTTAGTTAGAGCTCGAGTTTCGACTTTCGCAGCGGGATTAACAATAAATACCGAAAAAGCGTTTGTATCGACTGGAAGAAAAACTGTCACTCTTGCTCCGTGACTGATTTCATTTATACGTCGCGGAATGTGATGAACATGACTCATTTTACATAACGCAATTCATTTTTTGAATGATAATTATCGAACAACGAAAACACCTGTTCTTTATTTCAGCTCATCTTCTTTGTGACAAATCATAAATCCAATTCCACACGAAAGTAATAAAGTGATTGCAACATGGTATGGCAATTTACGTGATTTTTCTGCAGTTTTGGACGAAACAAAAAAAGATACATGTATATGACATAAATATCAAATTTTTTTCGTTACATAAATATGACTTCTAGCATCACAAATAATTAAATAAAAAAACAATTTATTTTTGTATAAACGTGAATTGCAAGTCTCCCAACTGCAAACCACAAGACCTCTTGACGCCACTTCTTCGCCGACTGATCGATCGAATGTCGCGCGATCGAAATGCAACGCAAAACAATAGTGAGCAACGAGCGACACGGTGAAAAGGTGGGAAAGGCTGGGCGGTGAAGGGGGAGGGGGTGAGGCAAAAAAGCAAGCCTGAAGAATCTAATCCGGCCTCGCGCGAACGAGGACGAGCGACCGGCGAATTTCGCAAGCGAGCGCGAATCGCCAGCGGACGGCGCTAGGCCGGTCGCGATCGGAAAGTCAGCTCGGGGGGACTCACCTTGTGGTGCTGCATGATGGCAGTGGCCTTTCGCTTGGCGGACATATTCAGGCCTGTCCTCACTCACACGTCGAGCGGAAAATCCTCGCTCCGCTTGTCGGTCGTGTCTCTGGCCGTTCGCGAATAGTCTGCTGTTTCAGTCGAGATCGGTTGCCGAGCTCCTAACACATGGCGCGAACTGCCGATTCAAATTTCGCGCCCTCGCGAGCGCGCGCTTTTTCAAATCGAGGTTTCGGGGAAGGTCGGAAAACTCGGCGCAAAAGCGTGTCACTGGGCACGGGAGGCCGCGGGGCCGCGGCTCGGCCGACCTTGGGCCCAATTGGGGCA
>JABFOV010001858.1:0-22636 GCA_022817685.1 Aradophagus sp. ZL-2020 | reverse complement strand
TTTTCAAATCTGTAAAAGGAGGGCCCGTAATAGAATCAATAACAGGAGGATGTTGGATCAATATCCAGTTGTAATTTTATTTCAAAAACTAAATGTTGTTGGTTTAATGGCATTTTTTCTCCCCGTGTTTTTTTCACTAGTGTAAAAAAGATCACTTTTTTACACAAGCGCATAAAACCTAATCACTTGACTTTTCGTAAGATTTCGATCGTTTATTGCAAAAATTGTCAATTAGTGTTTAAAATCGTTAACAGTTTCGCCCAGTGTTTTCCGATTTCAAGCTTGTTCGGCCGACGCTTTGACGCGATATTCAGCAAATGTCAAAAGTCCAACGCTTTATCACGGGTCGTGACCAGCGGCCCGATGTGTGGCAATTTATACGCCGTGGACGATAATCGTCGGGATTGGAAATTTCGCGCGCCAGCCGTCAGGTGGCCGGACTATTTTAACGGCTTTTTCTACGAGGAAATCAACGACAAAAAGCGCGCATAAGTGGGCTCACGCGCGCGACGCGAATTCTTATATAACCCAATCGGCGGTTGTTACAATTTTCCCCCCGCCGGCGCATGCGCGCGCGACAATTACGAGATGATGGTCACGTTAGAAAACGGCGTTTAATTTATGCAAAACGCTTGTTTACTTATTTACATAATTAACGCCGCGGTACAGATACAAATGTGTTTGGCAAGGCGCACAAAAAAAAAGTTTGTTTTACATTATGAATGCTACATGATTAAAATATTTTAAAATATGAAAATTATCATTGAATTATTAGTTGGCATGTAACATCTTCTCCACGTCGATGTCATGCCAATGTCGCTTGCCAACGTTGTATCAACATTGTTAGTGTTGCAATCTAGTATTTAGTGTTTTAAAAAATGATAAATTATTTAATAATGTTGATGTTGTTTGATATTGTTCAATAATTAACTACTAAAATAACTATTTTTAAATTTATTTAAAACGTTCAGTTTATAATTTTAAAATTAGTCGTTTAAAGGTATAAATGAAACGTGCAAAATTTTGTACGGAAAAGAAAAAGCAACAAGAACAGGAAATTGACGTTATGGAAAAACGTTGATCCAGAGTTCGATCTGACGTTGGAGAAACGCTGTTCGCAAACGTCGCTTGCAAACATTGGCATGACGTCATTTCACGTCAGTTAAACGTAGATAATTTTTGTCTGGGATCTTATTAAATATTTAATAAATATTATTACGTACTCAACAAGTCTCATCACATACATAATGATTGTTATGAAATATTCATTCAAATGAAAAGTTCATTCGCTTTATACCTTGAAACATTTTAATTAATAAATGTAATGAAATACGTGTTTGACAAAATATAAATATTTAATTTCATAACAGATATTAAATATGCATTATGAATTCTTTTTTTAGAGCGTATAACAGAACAGGACTGCCGACAAAGGTAATACTATCTACATGTATTTCTCAAAAATAAATAATGAACAACCACCCTCCTCTCTTTTTTCACAGTGCTACCCATCTGGGCTATACAAGTTTCGCAGGTCCTTACTGCAAAAACAACTTACTTTAAGTCGTTTAATCACTTATTTGCGTGTACTGTATGAAAAGCGTTTTACTATAAGTCACTTTTACCGTCAATTCTGTTAACAGAGACTAAAAATAAGATACTTGTTTTTGCAGTGCTGAAACAATAAAAAAGAATCCATTAAGATCAATAATTATTTTTCGTATATTACACAAATAATGCGTCATCGTTCGTCCGCAACGTGCCGTTATGTAACTTGCGTCAAGTGAAGATAAAGAAAACTGATTGCCGCTTCTTTTGGGACAGTGTGTACGCTTTCACTGGAGTGTCAATTTTCGCGAAACGGGACGGCGAAGTTACATATTTCATGAAGACATTTTTGAGAAAAAGAGTCCGCATGGAGAACGAATTGTTACAACGATGAAATTAACAAAATTGATCATATAAATTGATTTTCGATTTGATACAGATTAAATGAAAAAATTGATGGAATTAAATGTTAATTAAATATTAAGAAATAAAAAAAGTTCCTTAAATTATGGAAAAATGTATAATATATTGCATCGAAGATAACTCTCTACATTCATAGAATATTAAATAAATTAGACAATATTATTTCTTGTGGATTAATAAATTAAAGCAATTTAGAAAAATGCTGAAAAGTAAAATTGAATCGATTCGGTAATGAAAGTGCAATTTCGAAGTAATTATTTGTTGTTAATTATGTATAAAATAATGATTTGCAACATCATGTAAACAAAACATTATTTCATCGCACTAAAAAATGACCATGACAAAATTGAGTGATAGGGAAACTAATTGATTAGAGATAGCGGAGGAAACGATAAATGTGGCAGTGTCATGAATTATTTAATTAACACTGCACTGATTTAGGTCATAAAAGCCTTCTTATTTGGAGGAATGATTTTATTGTCTTAACAAAAATAAAACACGGGGAAAAATTATAACGTGAATTCACGTTTTCATGTATGTAATTCATGTAAAGTATATTTTTTAACTCAAACATTGGCTGTTACAAAAACGAAACTGTCATATAAGATATTTTTGTTTCAAATTAAGACAAAAATTACTCAATTATTTAGCCCAATAGCTTTAACCAAACATATTGCATTTTCGTTCATTCAATTCAACCAAATCAATAAAACACAATGACATTTCACATGTAATACGTAAGTCAACAGAACGATTCCATTTATTCAACAAGAGAGTTCAATTTGTCTAAATTTAAGACACCTCTGGTGTCTTGAACTCGAAAAATGACCCGAAACGAGACTTTTTTTTACTATAAACAGTGACAACTTTCAACCCCAAATCATCCAGTAGAATGATCCATTGCATGATCCATTTCACAAGCGTACCGCAAATATTACTCGGACAAGTGAATCTCAAATTAAGACATCAGTGACTAACTAACTTTTATTTAGCAACAGCCTCAATTTAAGAAATTTAAGACGCCAATATCTACCATTTCAATTTCTACTTTTACTGTTTAGTTTGATCAGAGTTGTCGTACATGATTGATTTTATTATTGATCGATTCATGATTTGATGGATTAATTCGATCATTTCTCAACAACTGCCGTCGATTCGCGACTTCATTTGTTGAGCATGGCCGCGAAGGAAGGTTCGCGAGGACTAATTTCCGCCAAATGATTTGTTTCTGATTGCCGTGAAATGGATCTCGTTTGGTTGACAGAAACAAATCAATTGTATTGCAGCGGAACTGCGTTAACGCGGTGACGTCAAACCTGGCGTTCTCGTGGTGCGCGGGGTCCTCGGTGTGCCGGGCACGTTGAGTTCGGAGGCCTCGCTTTCGTTCCACGCGATGTTCCGAAGTGGCACGGGCTTTTTGATGACATTTGCGTCATCCGTGCCGTCGTACATCTTCCGTTCCGAATTCTTCGCGACGCCGTTCATGTTTGCTTTCCACTTTCAGAGCAACGCCGGTGCCACTCTTCCTATTCAATTTCCTCTCGACAACCGTTATGACGAGCACACTGCGTAGCCGTCGCTTGACTTTTCAAGCTGAAAAGAAATCACGGCGATTAGTCAAGCGTCACGTGACGAATTGATGCGATGTCGAAATTGTATCGTTTTCAGTCGTCAAATTATGTTTTGAAAAGAAAACGGAAAGAAGCAAGACGGGGACAAACAACTTTATCAAAGTTATTAGATTTTAATCAATCCGACGTATATAAATGTACTTTTTTTCTTGGGGAAATATCAGGTGTGAACGGTGAGATTTGATTGAATGATCGAATCAATTAAATGGTAAAATTAGATACGGTTCACCATTTTAGTAATAACTTTTATTATTCGGTTCGATTTTTGTATTTGTATGTAAAGCAATTGTGGTTTCGTTTGAGTTTTATATACGTATATCGATTGAAAAATATTTTTAATTAGATCTAAATATATTATTTTATTCTAATGATAATTTGTTCTAATAAATATAATAATTAGTTACTTATGTGCAATTATTTACATTATGTAATCATAATTAAAGGGGCAAAAACATTGAAACGCCGAACGTTATGATCAATTCACATATAAATATACATATTTTAATTATTATACATACGTAAACAAATATTATAATCCAACATCAAAGTATTGCAAAGACTATTTGCAAAATGAAACTGATAAATTAATATTCCATGTTAAAGATAATTGAAAAGCAATTTGATTTTCAATTTGATTTTCAATTAATGGGTAATCATCCATTAATCTGATTCTTTAGAATTGAATAACTTAATTGTATATGCAGATAAGAATGTATAATTTGTACTAATTTTATATTCTAATCTTGTATTTCTTGTAAAGAAAAAATTTGAAATGTAAAATCAAATATTTAAAAATTATGTATGAATTAAACTTTTTTACAAAGTAATTGAATAATTAGATTCGCCCATCTCTGAATATCTACACTACAAAATCAAGGGTTTTGAAATGTTTCAAAGTAATTTACCCAAATACTTCTCATAAGTTTCAATATCGAAATACTTACAAGCATTTCAACTCAAATTATTTTAAAATACCCATCGCATGTTTTGACTTGAAACATCTTAAAACGCTTACAGTTATTTAAAAAACGCAGACAATTATCTGTTCCTCAACACTTATTTTTACAGTATACAAAAAATTTGTTAACTACAATTTTACGTCGTGTAATAAAACTACCAGTAAAAAAAAATGTCAACCTGCGTATCAAGTTGTCAAGATTCTCGACGTTGAGTCAAGTATCGAGCAAGATAGAACATACAAAAAAAATTAAAAAAAAAAAAAAAAAAAAAAAAAAACTACGAGCAAACGGTAGCACCCGAGCGCACGACACTCGCTCGTACTGTCAACGAGCGCTCAAAGCCAACGGAACAAGAACGATGATGAATCTCGAACAGCGCGATGTCACTTGACGGACTGACGCTGAGCGACTGAACTTGAGGTAGAGTCGCGGAGCGTGAGTGGAAACAAAATCCCTCGTCGGCACGGTCGGCCACCTGATTTATGAATTGTGACCTGCGTAAACTCGCCGATCATCACTCAGCGCGCTTTCCGCCGAGCGAATCACGATCTCGGAGCGATGTCGTCACGCGCCGATCGGCGAATCGTCTAAAAATAGCGAGCGGGGAAATTTTTCGGCGATTAATGCAAGATGATTTTTTTTTTTCCATTCCGAGTAATCGGCTTCCGTCAGTTCTTGAGACATTTACGATGGAACTTTTTGTAGTCTTTTTTCTTACAAGGAAGTAATTGTGAATGGAAGTTATGCAATAATTATTAGATATCGCTTTCGTATTGTTTGGTTTATTCGCGGCGCGTATTGGTGGAAAGAAATGGATAATGCAATTTAAAGCAATTGAGGAATGAAATGTAATAGTAATGTATGATCGAGGTAATATCAATATATATTGAAAAGACTAAATAGTTGAAGTTTTCACTTGGACGATAAAATATTTAGTATTTAAATACTAATTTAAATACTAACTTGTAATATATTTATATAGTATACAAATCTATCACATACAAACCTGTATTTAGACTATGGAACATTATGTAAAACACATTTGGACCATAAGTAATATTGATCATGTATTTTACGTTTACGAGGATTAGTTTAATAAAAAAAAAATAAATAAAAAAAAAAGTTATATAAAATCAATACTACATTTACGAAGGTAAATTTGATGCAAATTACGTCATGAAAGTGTAAAATCTCGAAACATTCCTTACATAGTAAAATATTCCAAAAATACATACAGAAATAACTTGAAAACAATTTTCAGCAGTCTTCAAAAATATACATATAGCTATTATCAAAATGTGTTTAGTGTGGCTGCTGCAATCTATAACACTTTTTCCAGGTTATTTTTGTGTATGTATTTCATTATAGTATGAAAATATTTGACTACATTATTTCATCAAGATGTTTATCCCATTTTTGTAAAAAAAAAAAAAAATAATAAAAAAATAAAAAAATAATCAATTTCTGCAAGCTATAATACTTATATAAAAATCAACAGACAATATATTAATTATAATACTAACAATTACAGTAATAATTATAATATAATAATATTAAAGTAAAAATTATTTCGATGTTTCTTTTACTACTTTCAATGTACCAGTGATTCGATGAAATTTCTTCAAACTAGATATTTACGTTATTCATGAGATATCCAAAGAATATTTTAATATTGTGTACTATGATGGAATGCCTTCATTTTTATTTCTACTTTTTTCATCCTTTTTCCTTCGTTTTTGTTCTTTTCGCTTTGTTGAACACGAATTGACACGAGGAATGAAAATGCGATTTGTCGGAGCGAGAAAGGGTGGCGAACGTTTGATCTTATTTCAAAGCTTATGGTGAATTTGATTTCGCCAAGTATGATGTCGCGCAAACGCGATTAAGCTGGTGTAGATAATGGAACAACGGGCAGATCGCCATATAGTGGCTGTTCACTCGTATATGCTCTTCCACTACTGAGAGCGGCCGAGTTTAACTAGCTCCTACTACTGGAAAATCGATAACAAAATTCGTTGTCGCACTTCGTACCCAATTCACACAACTCTGATTGTTCGTCAAATTCAATTCCCAGTAAGGCGTTTCGTTTGAGCAAATGTAATTAACGGTAATGATTTCCCTCTACACAGCAAGAAAAAAGAAAATTACAATGATTGTTACAATAATAGTAGCAATAATAAAAGGAAACGAAGATGGCAACAAAAAATAAAGACGATGCGAAGTGGAAATAAAATTACACCTTTGTTAAATATTTTCGTTAACAATTATCATTTGCGAGGGAAAAATTATTTCTAAATTATTATTGTAGAAACAAGTGTCTACTATTGGCACATTGCTTGTATCTTAAAGATCGAAAATGTCTCAAATTTAAGAATATTGAGACACTTAATGAATCTCAGATGTCAAAATATGTTTCACACGGAGACACTGGTTTTTACAGTCACCTCCTTATATATGACTATGAAAGGTAAAGGAAACTCTCATTTATAGTAATCGAAAAATTAAATGAATTACCGTTGCTCCAAGTGCTTAACTCCAATTGCATGAGAAATATCTTTTTGTCCTAGATGTGCCTTGACAAAACATAGCAACATGAGAACATATTCGTTCGCACGTTCGTGACGAAATCAAGCGATCGAACGAAATTAGATCACCGATGGAGGTGCAAAAAGTGCATCGAAATATCGCATTACCGAGCAATGGTGGAATCGCAGTATCACTTCGCATCGTGAAATCAGAGTACGCGTCAATTTTTTCGCAATAAATAACACACATGATACGATACTACTTAATTAAGAGGGTCGATCGACTCTCGTCGACAAGACTATATCGTATAACGCAAGACAAATATCGCTGGGGCAAATTTGTTTCTTAGATGACGTGATAGATCGGTGTATCAAGCAGAAATAAAAATATTTAAGTACCGAGATGCACTTTTTGTTTATATTATAAGAATGTTTATAATTATATTAATATTCACCTTGCTCTTGAAAATCAAATCGTTTTTCGTTTGCAAGATTTGCATAAACATCTGAATAATTAAGTGAATTTTTTCATTAGTGATAAGTAAAATTTAAGTTGTTACTTGAAAATTTAAAAACTTCATTCTTTTCTTTTGAACTTCATTTACTTTAAAACTTAATTCATTTTTATGAATTATTTATCACTTGTCTTGATCTGTGTATATGGAATATTACATAAATATTACATATTTCATAAAAAATGAAAACTAATAACTAATGTGTATAATTAAATGCACATTATACTAACATGATATTTATATATATTTAGAAAAGATTTAATAAATTTTTATATTTGCAACATAAAAAAAATGTATGACATTTTATATATATCGTTATTGTATGTGTATACAATGTATATTTAACAATTTATACTGTGATAATAAATGTTTTTGTGAAATTGTAATTTTTAAAGACCATTTTCTCTTTTGTTTGCACCACCATTCAAATAAAAGTATAATTTTAACGTATAGGCATGTGTTATTTGCGCGTAAATTAATGATCGATTGTTTGCCAGACGAAAGTATAAAAGAAATTATTCCTTTTATACTTCTGTCTAGCGGACAATCGGTCATTAACTTATATGCAAATCATTCACATAAAATTTGTTTATAATTATATATATTTAGAACATCTATTTTGTAATAAAAACATTAATTATTGAATATTATTTTATCAATGTTCAATTATATCGATTTGTTATATCGTTCTCTGTTACTGCTATAGCTACTATTTATATAAAAAATTGAGTTTAGTTCAAATGTTAAATTTTAATATCTAACAGTTCACGTTTGTATAGCTATATTAGATCCCCGTTAGCAAACTTATGTTCGCCAATTTCGCATAGGAAGAAATAAAAGTATATATTTATTATGGTAGAAAAACGATAAAATTAAAAAAAATTAAGAAGTTGAAAATTAAAAAAAAATTTTTGGGTGTTGCAAATTGAAATGTATTGCAAATAATTGGAGTTATTAAATTTAGTGTAATAAGGAAAACAACTTTGGAGTTAAAAGTTACTTATTTTCTAAGAAAGTTTAATGTATGTTACAAAGTGCCCGAATTCCAAAATCAAAAGAACAGTGAATGATGTGAATTAATAAATTTAATTTTTTAATCTAAATTAATTTTTATTACATGAACATTATTTTAATTATATATAAAAAAATTATCTTATTATGTATTCAATAACATATTTGCTTAATGTCCGACGATTTATAATAATTATTATTAGCAATAATAATTACATTTAAATTAACAATTGAAAACCATATTTGTATTAATTTTAAATAGCCGATTTAAAATAACTTTTTAATGAATTATATTCTTCAAGTTTCCAACATTTTCTTCATACAAATATTTTTTCTTTTTTTTTATTTAATAATTTTACAAGAAGAAATTAGAATATTTTAGTGCCTGAGAATATAATTTTTTCATTTTTGATTACAATATGTATTACTAAATTATACATAATTAATTTTCGATTATAAATGTTGGAAACTTCAACTCCATATTAATTACATAAACTAACAGGAAAAATATCATAGTTATTATCATAAAATACACAATAGATTCATTTAGTGATTACACCGAGAAAAATAAAAAAACTGTCACATTAACATGAATAATTGTTTCAAAAATTTTCATGTTCACCTGATCATTAAATACTGTCGATAATACAGGATTAGATACTATCGATGCATGCAATTATGCAAGATATTTCACTCGGTGTAAGAACAATACATATTTATACGTCTTGATTTAACCTACTTTTAAACATTATAAATTTATTATTTACAGGAACCGAAACAAAAACACTTTGTTTTCTTACTTATTTGTTTATGAAAGGAAAACAAAACTTTTTGACTTATTTAATGATTATTATTAAAAAAAAATTATTATTAAAAATCATTATTTTTTAATATTTTATATAAATCAATTGATTAAAACTGGATTAATACATATACACATGTAATTGTGTGTACACGTGTCGAACTTAACAACTAATTTATAATAATGGTATACACAATATACCATTATTATATAAACATATTCTAACATATACTTTATACACTTGTATGTACACAAACTTTACATATTCCCACACCGTCATATTAATTTTCTTCAGGCCATGGTTTTCCCACACCTTGCGACGTACCCATTCTTGAAGGATCTTGACTAGGATAGTGTATCGGAGTAGTACCAGGTGGAAATATAGGTGGTGCTGCGGCAGCAGCCACCTGCGTTGGAAACATAAATTGACCGACAGGTGGCGGTGGCATCATAATTGGTGGTATAATTCCAGCAGAGGTTGTTTGCAAATTGAAATAATTATTTCCAATGTTTTCCGGTGGTAGTGGCAATGCTCCAGGTAAACCAGGTACTGGTTCCAAAACTTCACGCGTAGCTTCGGCAGCTGAAACAGTTTGTCTGCCTTGCGAGCGGCCCCACTTAATAGTTAAACGTCTTCCCCCAAGAATCAGTTTATTGAAAGTTCTCTCTGCAGCAATTTCCGCTGCATTCCTTTTAGTGTATTGAATAAATGCACATTGCTGACGCGGTACAGTGGTTATAGAACGAATTTCACCATACTGATAAAAGTGGTCACGCAACTGCTTTTCAGTCACTGTATCTCCAAGATTTCCAACGTACAAAGTTGTGATAGATTTATCATCTGGAGGCTCCAATTTTGGCATCGCTGCAGCACGACGCATCAATTTGTCTGCAACTGGATCATTCACGCCATAATATCTGTCTTTGATATTTTGATCTGCCAGTGGATCATCTGGGTCAGTTGGCTTTTCATGTCGATATGGACATTCTTCTCCACGTTTGCACTCCCCTTTTACCCAAAATGAACAAATGTGAGGGCGATTTCGTTTGTAATACGGACTTGTACGAGCAAGTTTCATCAACAAGTCGCTGGCAGCTGCTGATTTTCCAACAGCGCCTGCAGGTGTTGTTGGATCGATTTTGCCAATTTCGTGTTTGTCAATGTTTTGGACGTAATATTCTTTGTTCACTTCAGAGCGAGGGATGTCGTCTTTTATTTTCAAAGCCGCATCACGAACTTGGATTGGTAAACCATATTCCAGGTCAAGAAGGCAAGTTTGACAAACGTTCTTTAAACGACTGCATGTTTGGCACACCTCAGTTTTTTTGAAACGCATCCGCGAACCAGGACACCAACGGAAAACTGTGAATGGGCGCACGCAAATCTTGCATTCCTTGCCATATTTCTCTTTTGTCTGAAAAATAAATTTAATTTTAAATGATTATTTATTAGATGCTTTCAATTTTTTAAATTATAGTATCAGAAATAAAATTATTTATTTGGGAACAACACTGATGATATTTAGAAGATTATTAATTTTTGTTCAGTAATTTAATAATAGCAAATTTATGATACTTAATAATTTTTTGAATGAAGTAGATAATGCACTGTTGATGTTTTATTTAATTTGGATAGATAGATTGATAGGTCATTTACTTTAACTTTTAATTTTCTTTTACTTTTCTAATATGATTTTACTATATTTTCGTTTACAGATATAATAAAAATCTCAAAAACGTTCTTTAAAATGATTCTTCACTTGAACACTGTTTCTCTTTTGATTCCTCTATATCTTCACTTTTGTCGCATTTATGTGACTGAAGAATAATCTTAATATATTAATGCTATAGATTTTTTTAGTCATATTTTTCTTATGAATCATCATGAAAATTTTCAAACTTTCGCTTTCACACCATGCTATTTTTATGCCATTGTTTGACGAAATTTGTCATTCCATATTTCTCTTTGTATATATCTTATACATATTCTCAGTAGAATTTTAAAATTTTTAACATAGATTATAAAGTGAAATTATATTTATGATTTATACTCTATTATAACTAATTTGCACCAACAAGTATAAGGAAATTTTGTATATATGTAATCAATTAAAATATTCTTTTGTGTACTGTATACAGGGAATTTTCATGTACATATTGTAGATCATTATCACAAAATTTCCATGTAAACGAAATTTTAATCTGATTAATATGATTAACATGATTAATTTTAGCAGGATTTTGTGTGTAAATTCAACTTTCATGTACACGGAAACTCCTTGTATATAGATTTACTATGTTCCCAGAACTTACCATCAAATCAACGATTTAAAACTTATGTATGGAAATTCTGTATACATGATGCACAGAAATATGTTATTAAAATAAAAAATGTGCACACGGAATTTTTTTGATATGTTGGTGAAAAAACATAACCTCAAACATCATATCGACATAGTCCAAATATTGACAACAATAAAGGCCATAATAATTGTGAATTATATAAGAAATTATTTAACTTTATAAAATTTGATGAAAAAAAATATGTAACATAGGTAAAGAGATAATTAATTTAATATTTACATACCATACGAATGTAAGGATTGTCGCCTAAACACGTTTGACAAAGGATTGGAAATTCTGCATCCTCCCAATTTTGTCGATTGTAACTATTGGTCGTCTTTGACATAGACATTGTTAATGTTCTTTTTTACACACTTTAAAACGTCTAAAATAATGAAATAATTCTTGCAGCTGACGTTGCTTGTAACTATGCGTAACTACCAAGAACAAAAATGGCATAAACGATTATTGGTTAGATTCACTTTGACCTAACTCGGTTGAAACATCAGTGTTACCAATTGTTTATCACCATACTAGAAATATTTCCCTATATTAAAAAAAAATGTAATAGTTTGTACTGAAATGTTTAAATTATAATTTATATTGTATTGTATGTGTAAATTATACGTACATAATTTACATATATGTGTGTATGAAAAATTTATCTATATATTTATTCATTTATTTAATTATTTACTTATTTAATATATAACAGGTAATCGCCTAATTTATAAAAAGAAAAAAAAAAGATTATAAAAAATATATAAGAATTCACGGATTATAATTAAAAATAAATAATAAAAATACTAGTTATAAATTTTTTTATTATTTCATAAAGAACTAATACTTAATTTCATAAAGAAATTAGAAATGTTATTTTGGCAATATATAATTATATAATGTAATGAAAATATATTAAACACATTTTTATTGTTAATTATAATTTCAATAAGTAATAAAAAATATAGTAAACATTTTGTTTTCAAAAAATGCTTTTTGTTTGTTCTTATTCAAATTCTCAACATATTTTCGCAGTTTTAACCAAGCTTTGGATGGTGGCGCTGTTAAAAACAATCGCGATTTAATTCGTAGGTTATTTTCGAGCGTCAAGAATCTTAAATTCATTGGAACGTTTTGTGTTTTCCGTTAAAAGTAATTCATATTCTAAGAAATTTAAAATATTTTTATGAAAATGCCTGAAAGTGCTGTAAGTATAAATATTTACTCAATTTTAAGAACAGTTAAACTGTAATAAAATTTAAATTACTGAAGTGATTTCGTAGGTTAACATGGTTATTGTGAAAATAAAATAATTATTAAAATAAATATATAGTTTGTCAGTTAGGTATATGTTACAAATTCCCAACATATTGAATACTGTTCAGAGTATTTGGTTAATATATACTAAATTCATTTTCTTTAATTAAATTAAAAGTTATGCTTTAAGATTTAAAAAATATGTTCTTAATAAAAGAAATTAATTAATTTTTTCAATTCAATTTTTATATATTTAATATACAAGTTTAAAATTTACTTCAATAATTGAATAATATAGTTACATTCATATATCATAAATATTTTCAGGTTAATGGAGACTCTTTAAAAGTCAACGGCGCAAGTTGTAGTGAAACCCAAGATAACGAGGAAAACACTGAAGAAGAAATAAATTATGATCCCATATTACCATTAATAGATCCATCTACCAACGAAGAAGATGAAATAGAACTCATCAAACTGTAAATTCAACTTATAAATTTAATTCATAAATAATATTTGAATTAAATTATTAAAATCAGAAAAAAATAATATTAAATAATACAATAATTATTAACTCTATGTTGGTTGTTTTATAAGTGAAGCACCAAGGTAGAGTTAATAAATTTAATGGAATTTTAGTTGATTTTCAATTTTAATTGCAATAATTCGTTAAGTATTCTAACAAGTTTTTAATTACTCAAATCAGGAGGGCTAAGCTGTATAGGTATGATTCATCAAGTAATCCTGCAGAATGGAAAGAAAGAGGTACTGGCGAAGTTAAACTTTTAAAACACAACACAAAAAAAACAGTAAGAGTAGTAATGCGTAGAGATAAAACTTTAAAAATTTGTGCCAACCATTTTGTAACACCCTGGATGGAATTAAAGCCGAATTGTGGCAGCGATCGAGCTTGGGTTTGGAGTGTTTTAGCAGATTTTGCTGATGAACAACTTAAAACGGAATTACTAGCCATTCGATTTGCCAATGCAGAAAGTAATTACTTTGTTATTTAAATGTTTTATCGTTTCAGTAGCATTAAGCATTATACATTTAAATACACCTTTATTGATTTTCCTTTAAAATTAGTATTTACATTAAGGATTTATCACCATACTTACTCAATTTTTTATTTCCTTTTAAGTAATAATTTATTTTTAAAATATATAGAGATTATAAAGATTACTTGAAAAAATTTCCTAATTATAAAAATAAAGTCTTATAGAGAAGAATTATTTTGTAGATGCTACAGCATGGAAGGAAGCTTTTGATAAGGCAAAAAAATTTGTGGGTGATGAGTGCGAAATATATTCTGGAAAATCAAATCCAAAAGAAAGCAAAGATGACAGTGATACTGAATCCAGTGACATAAGTTGCAGTGAAAGTGAGCAGGAAAATGATTCTAATCTCAAAAATAATGAAAGTGAAAAAGATAAATCATTAAAGGATCAAAGTGAAGAAGTTACTAAGGAATTGGAAAAGCTAGATGTGAAGAGTGAAAAGTGAATTAGTAGCATCTGTGGCAACATACAATCGACCATTCCAACTTCAAAGAACGCTTGAAACATAATCTATACAAATTTGTTGAATGCAATGCTAACGATCAACATATAAAATAATTTTTATACCAACACAAAGGTGGTAACTGTGATTTATTAAATAACATCCAAAGATATAATTCATCCTGAAAACCACTAAAACTTGTTCACAGAGTTGATACTTTCATACTTTTATACAATGGTAAATGCGTTTATATATGCATAATCTTAATTGATTTTAGACGCTAGAAGATAAAAAAATTAAAATTATACAATTACTCTTTTCATATTGTTTTTTTTTTTACATACAAACAGAAGTATATAACATTTATATTTTAATTGACATGTTTTCATCAGAAATGTAATATGACAATCCAGCAATAGTGTATATTATATATATAATAACATTTTTTAAGCTATCCATGATCAAATTAATTACAACCAATTTGTAAAAAGGGATGTGTGCTTTTCATTGAAATAAAACTATGTTTCAATACAAATTGACATTATGAACATGTATTATTACTCAATTATAAATTTATACCTTTATGTAACGTATTTTTTGACGAATTATAATAAACATGAAAAATCCTTTTTTATATACTGCACTTTTATTTATAAATTTCAGTTTTGTAATTACATTCATGTATTCTTCTTATATATAATTACAAAAGATGTATTTTAAATGTTTCTTCAAAGTAATAGTGATTCTATAATCTTTAATTGACAATAAATTATTAAGTTTATAAAACCAAATGAGAAGATATTAACATTCAAAACATACAATTAGATTCACTCCACTTAATTACAATAATATTGTCGCCTGGGTCAAAGCAGGTGTCAACTCAAACTTTATCATGGAAAATTTCATTTGAAAATTTGAATTAACACCTTCTTTGATATACACAAACACGAATTACCGTTAGAGTGGAAATTAAACAATATAACACCCAATAAAGTAATAGTCTATCAATTAACCAAAAATTAAAATAGCACAGTAAAATAACACAGTGTTTGAGTAATAATGTTTCATTACTTTCCACAAACGAATATTGTCACTTTGTAAACTATGTTTCGTCACTCTTTCTTCTATAAATATATCACAAATAAAAAAAAAAAAATAAATTAACAAAGTGATTCACACCAGTGTTAATTGTTGATGGAATTTAAATACTAGTTTCACTTACAATCTACATCCTAAAATGTTCTTCATCACAAAATGCAAACATCTTGATATAAAATATCAATACTCATTATTTAAAATAGAAAATTGAAGGCTAGACTGATTTGTATCAAAAATTTAAAAAACTGCCTTACTTTTTATGTAGAAAAGATTTGCAATCTTGTTTTCAAACTTCTTTTGATTACATTTTGATGCGCTTTTTCAGTATTTTATAATTCATCTCTGTGTGCGAAGGAATGCAAAATGTTTCGTCTTTCTTCCATTGTCCGCTTCTTTTCATCGGACAATTTTCCTTTCAAAAGCCCTTCTAATCTTGTTTGTTCTGTTTGCACAAAGACATCACCGCGTTCTAAAATACGTTCCATGGTTTTAACGTAAACTTTTGCAGCAGCCCTTTGACTTTCCGGTAGTGTTTCTTCAAACAACTTGGCTTTATTTAGGATTTCCTAATTGAAAAAAGCAGATAAATTTTAATTAAAGTTCTTAATATATGGGAGTATAATTCTATAACTTAATGTTGATACACATCAATATAATATTCAATTTTTATTTGAAAATGTAATTATTATCGTGTCAAATTACAGTGCTACCTTTCTATCCTTTTCATTTGCAGATTTAAATTCCTCTGCTAGTTTATCCAATTTTTCAATGCACCCAGGCAGACCAAGGTAAACATTAGATTTTGATTTGATAAACTTTTTGATATTCAGCGCAGTGAAATCAGCATCGCTTTTGTATTCAAATTTATACGGCTCTGATTTGCCTTGAAGAAAGAGCAAAATAGCCGGATAATCGTCTTTATCGATATTATATCGTTTTCCAAGATCTGAGTTGTCCCGGTTGCCGTAGTCTTTGATTCCCACTTCTGCTACTAGAAGCTGCTCAGAATCCTTTGTCGATGCAGCAACTTTACCAAATTCTTCATGTTTTTCTCCATAGGGAAAAGAAACATCAAATTTCACTAAAGCTGCTTGAAATTTTGGTATCACCTATGTAATGCAGAGGTAAAACTTTATTTACTTTGTTTCAATACATTTAATAAATCATGAAAAATTCTTATCAATAAAGTATAAAAAGTAATAATTAAAAATTTTGCTATTTTTATGAGATCATTATGAGATAAAGTATAAATTAAACATTTACAAAGTTTAAATACCTGAGATATTATATTTAATACGTGGATAATTTGATAATTGCTTATTAATTGCATGCCTATTGCAGATTAATAATCAATTTAGATATAAATATTATGTAAGTTAAACTTTTTAATGAAAATTAATTCAACGTTATTAATGACTTGATAATGAGCAGGTTTTTATTTACATTATTTAAATAAGGGTAAAAGCAGCTTTTATTTGTGATTATAAATATAAATGACTAAAACGATTAAAATATAAAATTTTAATTCAGCATAAATTTGATGCATTATTAAAAATACCAATACTCAAATATAACAGTATACAAAAAACTGCATAAATTTATAGAATATCATTGTTAAAAGCCTTTCATAAAATCACTTTTCCTATAATAAACAACCCGATAGAGACAATATGCCATTTTCAAATAAATTAACAATTTTTAGTCAACATTCTTTTAGTTAGCAACAACGAACTCCAATTTGTCCTAGGTTATGTTACACATAAAGCTATAATAAAAAAAAAGACAATTTACACAATACCTGTCAACAAAAGTCAAGATCCAATTATTTTTCACAATAATACGGCACAATTTTTTATAATTTGTTCACAAAACAAATACAAACAAGATAAAAATTTTATAAAAAGGGAATCAAAATCACAGATATCAGCTGTTTTTCGTTTCTTTTATCACAATATTCCAAATAATGATTTTTTCTCAACGAATTATAAAGAAAATAAATCACCTTGTCGAAAGAAAAGGAATCAAGCGGTACGCATCCTTTACAGTTTTCGTTGGCTCGAACGACGACAGGGCCCGTGATGACGGCGCTTATTACGCCAAGGATAACGGTGTACAACATCTCAGGCGCGTTGTTTTGCTTTTTATAACTCAATCCTCCCTTTATTTTCGTCCCTGACAACTCCGCTTGGTGCAACTGAGCGTACTTTCTGAATACGTGGCAGCCGGAATTCGCACCTTCCCAACAGCCGTTGAGTTGTCAAACACCGATACGCCGCTACGAGCCTATTGGTTTTTAGGTTCGAAGGTGGCTGATGCACGACCCACGATTCCACACAAAATCGATACACGGGTGCTTCCCGGCGAACGTTAATCACGATACAATTTTTACTATTGTCGTGATGACACGTTTTTTTTCGTGGTCGATTCTTTTTGTTTGGATCCGCCAGTGTAAATGTTATTGTTTTTTCTTCGAGATATTTTTCAGTTAAAAAACAGTCTCCCGCAGTGTGGGGAGTTGGTTTACTGGCGCCATGCCACTGGTTTTTGAAATGTGTAGGATTTTATAATATAATATTTTTGTATGAAAATATAAGTGTATTGTCAGCAGATCAATTGAAATTGGTGTATTATAAGAATTAATTGTAGTGATGTTGATAATAACAATGAGACAAATTTTGGACTAGGGTTACTTGTTTGCGACTATGATTCTAATTTAATAGAATGTAAACAAATTTCAGTACAATGTAAATACGTTTCAGCAAAATGTAAACATTTTTTTAATGAATGTAAACAGATTGGAATAGAATGTAAACAAATTGCATACTATGAGTTATTAAATAATAGAGCGAGATAGTAATTTACGTTCATAATGGTATTTGAGGAAATATTGATGAAATAATTGTATTGTTAAATTAAAAAGCTTTTCTTACATCGACTCAACTTTGAACTTGTATTAATATTCACTCTTACGTAAATTTCAATCCGTTTTAAAATTGTATTCAACTTCCTTGTTTCTACGTAAAAAAATACTTATTTGTTAAACCGAATTCTACTCATTAAATAGAGTTTCAATGGTAATATAAATTAAATTAATTAAAAAATGTCGAAATCGTAATCGAATGAAACAGAAAAAAAAACGATGAATGTTCTTAGTAGCTGAAAGAAATTAATACAGAAATTATTGTCATTCTTAAATATTATTATATAAGAAGTGAATACAATTATTTCTGTAGTTGTGCAATTACAATTAAACTTACGTAACTCGTCAACCAAATTTTAGTTTCAGATGTCAAAAGTAGACAGTGATATTATACTAACACATTTCACTACTAATGTACGTATATATTACGAATAAAATACGTGTAATATGTTTACCTCAAAAAGTGTAACTTTTTATAATAATAACATTTGCAGAGCATCTAACGATTTTTGCAAATTTAAAAAAAAAATTGCGATCTGCATTTTCACTTGGATTATATATATTCTTAATAAGTATGATTACGTAATTGAAAAAAGTCAGCGAAGTTGCATTTATTACCGTTTATGTAATAAAGTTGTGTGATAAAAAGTGGCGGTTATATAAGTGATATTAATTGGGAGATTTGGAACTTGAAGCTACGTAAAGGATTGTAAAATTTATGTGAAAAAAGAAGCCTAAATTGTCAGATTATTCTCTCAATTGATTATTAAAGATGTTTTAACTTTGATTCTCAAAAACTGCTGGAATTGTTCATCAATTACTAAGGTGATTGTAATTATTAAATCATAAAATTATCAAGGACAATTATTATTAAATTTTTAATAAATTATATTTTCTTGCAAAATTTACAATACATTATCGTACAAGGCTCATTCGTAAAATAAATGAATATTTACAATATAAAATAATGATGATAGTAATAACAAAATTGTACTCTATTATCTCGCATTTATTACAAGAGGATTGTAATAAATGCTACTGTATAAAAAACTTGCAAAATATATTGTAAAACCTGCGAAACATATCGCATATATATATATGAGTTCGTACGAACTCATGTTCTCAGTGTGAGAAAACATTAGTGATAACAATTTGTTCACCCAATGACGATGCTATTATGTTCTATATTGTAAAAAAGCTTATCATAAACTTTACAATTGTACATTAAATTTCAATTTTCCTCACTTTACTACAGTCATACGTATATGTATTTTTTTCAACATTTCTTGTCAAAACTGTTTATTCCAGGTAAAAAAAAAAACAAAAAAAAATGTCTCGGGTTAAGAAATTTTTTTATATTTGTTTTCATTTGAATGTCTTAGGCAAAAAAAATTCTAAAAAAGAGATATTGGTTTTTAAAGTGTAGAATTTGCTTGTAAAAAAGATAATATTTTTTTATGATTTACATCAGGCCTCAGATGAAATCTCAGATAATTTTTCTTACAGGATTTCATTTGATTTCTCATGTAATTTTATACCTTTCCTGTCGAATTTTATACACTCGTGTTATAAAAACGAGCGTTTCATGCCGATGAAATGATAATATTGAAATGACATAACTTATCGAGACGAGCGTCTGCAGACTAAGCGTCCTCTTTGGCACCGTCGTGTTCGTTGACATTTGTCGAGTGTTCAGCCTGCTTAGACTCGTTTGAACCTTTTGGGTGCCAACTGCGGTATAATTTCTCTTCCTCCGCAAAGTAATCGCGTAATTCATTCAGTGTTTCACAAAATTTCTCTGCAGAAGCGTGAAACAGAAAGAAAACAAAATCAAGGCTAAGCTGAAATTACAAAGTTTTTAATTATGTATATTGTTGAAATTAGTTAGAGTTTGAGAAAGTCTATAAAAATAAATTTTTGTTATAAAATATCCTATTTTTTTACGAAGAGAGAGAAATACTATCAGAATATTTTAAATGAGTGTTTTTTAATGTATGATTTGAATCATTAAATTAAAATTCCCAAAAGTGATTTATTGATTGATTTAATATGGGAGATAAATCCAAATTATGAAGTTTACAACATTAAAACTTTTTACAATCATACTGATAGTAATTGTTTTACTTCACCTGATGAATTACTATATTCTCCCGAGATGAGAAAATCGATAAATGACAATTATTTTGAAAAATATAGTGTAATTGTATTATTGACAGAATCACTAATCAAGTAATAAGAACTTGAATATTCCTTTTCGTGAGGTTATGCGCATTAATTTAAAAGTCGGTATGATTTTATTTCGCGCTATTCGACCGCGGCGTGACATCGAACGGTCAAAGTTTAATCGAATATAAATTGACTAAATGGATGTTGATTGAGGCAAAGTTCGGTTGATTTTGACCGTGAAAGTTCGGTTAAGTTGATTTGGTGTGACTTCGGAGCTTGACAGAGTAAAATGTTGCGAACGCGAATCCGGCCGAATTGTTTGTAATTGCGTTTATTTTCGCTTGATTCGATTGTACCGGGTCTAATTGAATTCCTTTGGGCTTACTTCAGTTGCTGAGTAGGCTTTCCAAAATTAATGCCGATCGAGAGCTTGATTAAGTTGACTAATTGCGACCGTTAAAATTTACTTTCTCTGTCAGTTAGAAAATGATCGGTATTGTTTGTTTACAAAATTGAATTAAAATATAAATATAAATAAATATTGTAAATATGTATTTAAATTTAAATATGTATATAAATACGTAAATGAATATAAATATATATAAATATAAATAATATATACGTGTGTATAAATTAAAATATCGTTTAATAACTAATTAATTTTTGTGCATACTGACCATGGAGCTTGTCGACAGAATCTAAACTTCCACCGAAATCACTAGGTAGACATTGCGGAGGAATGTAATTGTAAATTTCGGATCTGTCGTCTTTGTGTAAATGCAGCTGTATAAACAAAAATCAAGTTTAGAGCGTTGGTTCTTGCGATGCTGGTGTTTTGTACATTTTTATATCTTTGGAACGATATGTTGAAAAGTTCCATAACAGAGACAAGGGTTTCAACTCTGTGTCGTTACAATCTATGTTAATTAATACTATAGTTATAATTCATGTCAAATCAGTTGAAAAATAACGTTGAAAAGAATTTGCAGACATGAAATTCGCCGCACATTTTCCACGATTTTAACCAATCAACCTTCGAAACGCTACTCGATTTCTCCAACTCAACTTTGTTCATCCTATACACTCTTAAAACGAACTTCTTTATGGAAGGAAAATTTTCTCGAGAGAAGAAAGAAATGGTGTTGATATTTCGCCGAAAAATAACTTTCTCGACAATAGGACTTATATGTTTTGGAAATATCTTCCTTGTGTCAAGAAAGTTGAGGTGTCGATCATAACACAAACTCGGTTTTTCAATTCAACATGGCGAAATACCACCATAAATGTAATTTTAAAATAATTGAATAGATCCAATAACAAGCAATATTTTATTTAAGTGAATTATTCTACATAATTGTAAATATAAAATGTTAAATAATTAATTTCAAATAATTTGTAATCAAGAATGTTTTATAAAGTTACTTTGCCTCAGAAAAAATAAAGGTTGCGCGCGCAAAAAAAATATTTTTTGTCTGAAGAAAGAATATTGGTTGGTCGTATAAGTTGTACGTTTCAATGTAAGATTGAGTTGTTGAGTTTAGGATAACTGTTTTGGTTATAAATAATATATTCTTCTTACTACAATAAATCAAACGCCAAGTACGTTTTAGTTTTTTCTCAAGTATTACTTTTTTACAACTCGCATAATAAGACGATTTTCCCGAAGCTAATCGTGGAAGATGCGCGATCAGATGAAGAGGCGAATTGGCACTCGAGCGGCGGGGATACGTGTATGCCAAGTTCAGCGTCTTACCATTTCAAAGAGCTCCCTTTTCATGAAGGGCCTGACGAGGGAGAGAACTTTGTCCATGAACCAGACGACATTGAGCACGTGAATGGCTTTGAGCCGCACGGGCAGGGCGTCTTGGAGATACTCGAAGAATCGCCGGATGCTCGTTATTGATAGCCGCATCAAGTGGCCGAGCCTGACGCCCTGCA
>JABFOV010001857.1:0-22644 GCA_022817685.1 Aradophagus sp. ZL-2020 | reverse complement strand
ACATAGAATTATGCAAATATCATCAATTACACCAGTTACATAACTTACTTTGATGATTTGTTGCAAGTTTGAACGTTCTGCAGTGTTTCTTCCAATGACTGTTTTTCACACTGCAATTTTTTAATTTCCTTCTCCATCTCTTCAAGTTCTTTCTCTTGGTGTAAAACATTGGAGACGTTTTGCATTAAACTTGCAATCAAATTTTCCTTAACCACCAACTGTTTGTCGATGTAATTAACTTGTGAGTTTCGTTCAACTTGGCGCAAAGTGTGTGCCTCATGTTCTTGATCAATATTATAAGTTAAATTTAAGGAGTCACTGTTGCATTTGAAAGATTCTGAAGAATCAAGACTATCATTTGGTAAGTCGTTCATTTTATCAGATACGTCTAATTCACTCTTTTCCAGGTCGTTTGATTGAGATAATATTGAACACAATTCTGTAATGTTATTAAAAAATTACCGCATTTTGTATTATTTTTCTTACGTTTAAAAAATGAATAAAATTCGATTGAAAAATATTACTAACGACACTTACCATTTATCTTTGAAGATACAAACTTATTAATCTTCTCACTGATACTTGGGTCCAAATCTTTGATTTCATTTTCAAAGTCGTTGACGAAGGATTTTAACATCGCTAGTCCCTTTTCATGAATTTCTTGCATACTCTGCAGCTTTTCATACATTGATAATAAGTCCACGAGTTGTTCATTAATCTGTTTTGTATACGTTCGAACTTTAGTTTGAAGTTCTTCGTGTTCTGGAGGACAAGATCCACCACCTGCCGATTCTAACTGCTTTGTGAGATCTTTAATGATATTTTGTAAACGCTGTACCTCAGCAAATTTCGGATCTTCATTTACGATGGGCTTATTTTTTATTTTACGTGCTCTGTCTGCATATCGTAGAGTACTCAGTGTTTCATCAATATTGTATTCTATAAAAAACAATCAGCATTGTAATTAGCATGATTTATAATTGAATTGAATGGCAACATACTTTTTCTTCTCAATAAAATCGGTGTGAATGTTATGTACAGACAAATAGCTGAGTGCTTTAAATTGAGCACATTCAAATCTAGATTTTTCAATGATAACATGTTTTTGTTTAAATTAGTAAATAATGATATAAACTCCACAATAGGAAGGTAAAAATGAAAGAACAGAAAATAAGTTAAATAAACAAATAAAAAGCATTACTACCTGATGGACTAACACACGCAATCATCAATGTCATTGAATTTCCTCCAAGTGAATCTTGTAGCAGTCTGGTCAGTTTACTGTCTCGGTAGTTGACGAAAGTTCCAGGTCCACCTTCCCCCAATTGTGAAATAACGTTACCTAATACAAGTAAGCCTTTGTTGATGTCAATTCCTTCCTTGAATGTAACACCAGTTGCCATTGTTTTTTTGCTTCGTTCTGAGCCAGCCAAATCAACTAAATGGAACTTGGATATTCTTGCATTAGAACTAAAAAAAAAAGTGAAATAGATAGTCATAAAGTAAACTTTATGGTATGTGCTTCAGTTTTTGCAAGTAGTGGCAATAAGATTATATTAAAAATTTCTTTTAAGTATGAATTCATTGAAAGTAAAACGTTAAAAATGTTCCTAAATATATAATATATGTACATATTTTCTACCCGGCACCTTGGTGTAGTGGTGAAGGCGTCTGCTTGGTGAGCGTGGGGACGGGGGAGTTCAATTCACACCTAGCGGCGTTTTTTCAACACCTCAACAAGGTAGCTGGGAAGATGATAGGTGTATGGATTTGGTGTACATGTCTACGAAATGTGGCATATACGCTAAATTTCGAATTCCCAAATACCGCAAAAAAAATGTACATATTTTCTAATAAATACTTCAATTATCAATCCTTACACATCAGTTTTACTTTCTTGATGTACAGTAATAGTAAAAACAGCATGACTGCGACTGCTTTGTTCATTCATAGCCGTAGATCCTGTTGCTCGAAAAGTTGAACCTGTTGCTAAACATGACAGTGTTTCTGCAACGTTGTTAACAGGTTTTTCTGTTATACCAAGAATCACAATTTTCTTCATATCCTCTCTTAGTTCTACTATGCATTGATTTCTACTTTTATTTGCTAAAAGATCATATAACTGTTCTTGGTATAATTCTATAAATGACACAGTAATTTTGTACGTCCAGTCACTTGTTTCATTTTGAACTTTATCAAAAATGTCTTTAACGGCACGGGGAATGATACCATTATTTTCTCCATCATTACTGTAATTTGTTCCCATTGAGTAGGTTTTTCCACTACCCGTTTGACCATATGCCAAAATAGTTACATTGAAACCTAAAAATCATATTTGTATTTCTCAAATATATGATTTAAATAATAAAAATCTTAAATAATAATAAAAATTTGCTAGCAATTTTCACCAATTTTATAGTATTAATAAAGCATAAGAGATTAATATTTATTAAAAAATAGATTGAACAAACATACAGCTTTTTTACCTCGGATGCTCTGACAAAGAGCAAAACTTACCTTGAAAAATCTTAGGAATCATTTGTTTGATAGCTGTTTCATAAAATTCATCTTGGTTTACTGAAGGGGGAAACACATAATTGTATGTAAAAGATTTGTCCACTGATTTTATGTATACTTGTGGTTGACCAGAAATGGTTTGTAAGCATTCTGCATGACCAGCTTCATTTTTCAAAAATGGTCTTATTCTTACTGCTACTTTGATTAAATCATCAGTCATCTGAAACATGAAATCAATATATTATTTAAGAGGAGTAACATAAATTATCTATAATTGCAAAGCTGTCAACATGAAACCGACTATTTCAAGCACTCCTGTCAAAAAATATCATACAAGCCATGAGCTGAAAGTAAGCAATCAGGTCAAGTAAGAAGCTGCAGCACAAAACACGAACTCAAACTGCCAAACTAACACTCGAGTCGCTTTTAGCGGCCGGAGCTGATTTATACATTACGACCAAGCTGATAACTTCTCACTCGTTCCAAAATGTTTAATTTCAGTTTTTGATGTGTAATACGCTATACATTACCTTTGCAGCAACGTAACTTTTCAGTTGAATAAATAAATTATTGAACTAACACAATCAACATTAATTAACTAATTATAAAGTCAGTTATTTATAAAACTTAATTCACTTCCAGTTATAAATGATAAATAAATAGTATTTTTTAGCGCTTCGCTTGATTTCTAATGTATCCACGAGGATTCGGTTGTAACGTCTTTCACCTTTTGAATTCAAACAAAATAGGGATAAATCAAAGAAATTCAATGTATCGAATATCGTAAATATCGATATTCTTCTTTCTTGTGACACGTTCAGAAATTACCAACTTGTTCTATTGAAAAAAGACGTACTTATGTAGAAATGGTAGAAATTATCTGTCCTTTTTTAACAAAAGAAGTAGTTAGTTTCTGAACATGCCAAAATTCTACCCTAAAGTATAAGTGATCAATACATTTAAGTGGCGATTTGAATAGCAATTAATTGTCATTTGGAATTTCAGCTGTTAAATAAGGACAAATACGAGAGTCACCCTCAGAAAAACGATAGAAAACAACTCAATTCCATATTTTTTTACAGACTGGTCAATCTTCTATCCTTTTTTTATAGGAAAATGTAGTTACTTTTTGATTCATCATTTGATACGCCATCTGCATTTGGCAAACCAAGAAATAGTACTAGAATGTATAGTTTCATATACAGTTGAATGAATATAACTAACAACGAAAACTCATCATATAAAAAAGACCGAATTGGTCTATTGTGCATGTGTACGTAAATATACAATGTATGTTTAAAAATAAATAAGCAAAAACATATTTATGTTATTTATGCAAACATAAAAATGTCTAATAAAATAATTCATAGAGTGTCTAAATTGTTTCAACCATTAAATGTGATACCAAAAAATATTAATAACACAAATGTCAATCACAAGGGTTACAATGTAAGACAAAATTCATTATTAATAACCATTATTGATTATCAAATTCACTTTACATAAAAATTGACTTTAATAGAAAACAATTAAAAATTAATAAATGTATTATACTTTATTTCCTGAAATTGTTATTTAAATTATTTTATATTTCAGATATATTAAAAATTTTTGTCAATAATTTGCTCTGTTTTTAGTTGATGGTTGATAGAGGAATAATTAAAAATGTTAGCCCTGGAATGTATGCTCTTCTTCCTTTGGGTTTAAAGAGCTTACAAAAACTTATTAACATAGTTGATAATGAAATGACAGCAATTGGAGCACAAAAAATCCAGCTACCAGTTCTAACTTCAACCGCTTTGTGGAAGAAATCAAATAGGTTTGAAACAGTTGGACAGGAATTATTTCATGTTCGGGACAGACACAATACCCAATTCATAATGAGCCCAGTAATTATTTTATTTATGATCAATTATTTTAATTAATTCATAGATTCTTTTCACTTTATTTATCATATCGAATAAGCAATGCAGAATATATTTATTACAGACTTATGAAGAAATGATCACTCAATTGTTATCTGAAGTTGAAATCAAAACGTCTATGTTGCCATTGTTACTATATCAAATTTCTAGTAAATGGCGAGATGAATTAAAGCCTCGGCTGGGACTCTTAAGAGGAAGAGAATTTGTTATGAAAGATTTATATTCTTTTGATGCAAACATTGACAGTTCCCAGGATACTTATAATTTAGTATGCAAAGCATATTCTAATATTTTCAAACAAATTGGAATCGATTTTGTAAAAGGTATTTGTATACATGATTCATCATTTCTGTTACAAAACACTTAAAATTCATGCGCAGTCAAAAATGACCAAGTCAGTTTATAACACATGTAATATCTTAGAGTAGTTGATTTTAAACTTACGTTGTTATCACTTTTACTACTATTTATAGCTATTGGTGACCCAGGTATAATGGGTGGAGACGTGTCACATGAATATCATTATCTAAGTCAAACAGGGGAAGATAAATTGCATCTTTGTTCAACTTGTAATTATGCTATTAACAAAGTTATATCTAGTAGTCAATGCCCAATATGTAACACAGCTCTATCAGATCATGATGCCGTTGAGGTACAAATGATGTAATGATATTTTGTGTTATTAATATATTTGATACTGACTTTCTAATTGATGTTTCAGGTTGGTCACACGTTTCTTTTAAATACCAAATACACCGATATTTTTAACACAACTTTTAAGACAGATAATAAGAATATTCCTTTAATAATGGGTTGTTATGGTCTTGGTTTGACAAGAATTTTAGCCACTTGTATAGAAATATTATCTACTTCAGTCAATATTAGATGGCCAATGAATTTGGCTCCATATAACGTCTGTATTATCGGACCAAAGGTATTACATAGAGAGTGAAATTATTTGTGCTAATACTTATCCCCATGTTTATCTTATAATTTCATGTTTGTATACTCAGATTCAATTTGTTTTCAGAAAGGAAGTAAAGAGGAAGATGTATCACATTACGTTTTTGATATTTATGACATATTGTCTCAATTACGAATTGATACTATAGTAGATGATAGGACGAAATATACCATTGGTCGACGCATGTTAGATGCCAATATGACTGGTTACCCCTTTGTTATAATTGTTGGAAAATTGGCAAAAGAAACACAGCCGGTTTTTGAAGTCCACGATGTGTACAATTCAACGTGTGAAAACTTAAGCATTGAAGGCATAAAAGATTATTTTAGCAAACAATACACGGATTATCCTGTAAAAAGAACAATGGTTTGCTAAGATAATTATTTTTTGTAAATATTTAATATCTAATAAAAATCATTTTTTATTAGATCACATGATTTTCTTTTTTAATAAAAAATACTGCATGATTTTTTTATTGCACTTACAAAAAAGTAAACCATTTATACTTAAAGCAATTCATTTTTTTTTTTTTTTTTTTATAATAAGTGGATTTCCGTTGTTTTTTATTTTGATGTGTTTTACAAGTGATTTAAAAGTGGCGCTCTTCAATGATTATTCACTAGAGCACGCTGCTTGTTCATAAGTCACAGAAATATCATTTCTTGAATAATTATTTATAAAAAAAAAAAAATTATAAAAATAACCGGCATTTTACTATTACAACAATTATTTTGTTTTTCTTATTGTAATATAATTTTTTCAAATAACTGATTATGTATGAACTAGTAACATCACACGTCATGAAAGAGAGGCAGACGAAACTAGCTTCTGTCACATGGTCTATGTCAGTTTAACCATCATTAAATTCTACAGTTCATGTGGTAAATACTTTCTTTTTCATTTTAATTGAATATACATATTTCAATTCTTGTTATAATACATTATAAAAAATTATTAAAAATATTATTTCAGACGTTTCATAAGAGAGTGCTGCAAATCACTAACATTCCATGAATACTATAAAAATGGATTTATCATTGCTTAAAAATAAATTTCGCGGCTCACTTTTAGGAGTACTTGTTGGTGATTGTGTGGGTAGTACTTTTGAATTTGAAGAAGTTACCGCAGGATTTAAATTAGTGATTCAACAATGTTTTGATAAATTAGAAGGTCCTAATTTTAAAGGTAGAGAAAAAATAAAATTTTTTATAAAATATTTTTATCTATTGCAGTAATAATAATAATATATTTATACACCATTTATATCTACTGCAATAATAATAATAATAATAATTAAAAAATAATGATAATTATAGTAAATTAAGTTATTGTGTTGTCCATGAATAATTAGATACCTTGTATTAAAAATAATGAAATCTTACAGCTCCTGTGAAACAGTTTTCCGATGATGCAGCTATGACTTATTCATTAGCTGAATCTTTAATTCAAAATAAAGATCTTGATGAAGTGGATCTAGCCAAAAAATTTGTAACGAGTTTTTACAAAGAGCCAAATAGGGGATATGGCGCAGGAGTTGTGACAGTTTGTAGCAATATATAAAATTTAAACTAAGAAAAAGAAAAGTTATTATTACTATTTTCAATAAATTATAAAATAAAAAAAAGTAAAAGCTTATTTAATTGTTGCAATTAACTAGTAAATTAGTAAAGAAATATTGTTACAGGTTTTCCAAAAATTACGAGGAAATAAATTTACAGATGTATTTGCACCAGCTAAGGAGCAGTTTAATGGATTAGGTTCATGGGGAAATGGTGCAGCTATGCGGGTGTCCCCAGTGGCTCTTTTTTGCTACAATGATTACACAAATTTGTTAGACATGGCCAGAAAGCAATCGCTTTTAACGCATACACACAAACTTGGAGTTGATGGCGCAATATTACAAGTTAGATATAACATTATTTACTATTAAAAGTAAAAAGACAAAATCAATATAATTCACATGTAATGTGTAATAAAATGTGTTGTAATAAAATACATAATATAAGTCATACCTCATTGTTTATTAATGCATTTTTTTAAAAATCAAATTTCACTTTCAGGCTTTAGCCGTACATCAGTCTCTTCACATGAATAACAAAGATCCTATTCATCCTTTACATTTTGTCGACGAGTTGATCGAGAAAATGAATTCTATAGAAGTTGACGATGAAGGGTAGGTATAAATCACTGTATCAATAATTTAATATAACGTGAATGTTATAATAAAAAAAAGGATTTCTACAGCTTGGATTTGGTTGAAGTCAAACCATATACTAAACAGTTACAATTAGTGAAGAAATTCCTGTCTATGGAAGAGGATCCAAAAGATGAAAAAGTGATCAATGAACTTGGCAATGGGTTAGATGTAAGCGCTATTCATTCAGTACCAACATCTATATTTTGTTTTCTTCGAGCTACAAAACCAATTAATGGTATCAAGACTGATAACTCACTTAGGAGGGCTATACAATATGCGGTAATTATTCTATTTTGATTTATTTTTTTCTTAATTATAGGATCATGTTTATAATAATTGTTTGTTAATTATATAATTGAAAAAAATTAAAAAATTTATTTGTACGCATAGATTACTTTGGGTGGTGATGCTGACACGATAGCAAGTATGACTGGAGCTATCGCAGGAGCATTTTATGGAGAGGAAATGTTTTCTTCAAATCTATTGAATCATTGCGAGAGCGCAGATGATTTCCGCAAAATCGCAGACGACCTGGCTGAAATAGTTTTTAGGAAAATGTAGTTTAATAATAATTAATATTATATATTTTTATATATATAAGAAATATATAAAATATAAAATGAAAACATGTAGATATATGCATGTTTTTATAGCCTGGAAAAAAGTTTAGTCTAATTTTTTTCTGTAAACTTAAAGACAAACGCATAATTTACGAAAAAAATTTATTTCACTTGGACAATTATTACAAAAAAAAAAAAAAAAAAGAAAAAAAATTCAGAGATGTTTATGTTTTAAGTTGCTGATATATTTTTTTTTACAAAAAAAGCCTTGTCTGTAATATACAGGTACATTATGGTTATATAATTATAATGACAAAAAATTATTATAATCCGAGTATACAGTTTGTTTCCGTTTTATTTTAGTACATTTCATTTCAAAATGATTGCATTTGCCATAACACTAAAATTTTCATGTTCTTTTTTCTTCTAAAGATTCATATTAAAATGTGTACGTCGAAAAGTGACATGCTCTATAATTGCACACGTTATAGATATTGTCGCTAAAGCACGAGATTTAGTTTTGCATTATATTTCATAGAAAGCATTCTGATGTAACTTTATATAAAATTAAATACAGATCACAAGATAATAAAAATTTTGAGACGACTGTTTACTCTAATAATCATGTTACAAGAGGATGCAATTTTGCACATTTCAACAGTCAGACAAATAGTATACAGATCCGGGAGAAGAGAACGTTCATAAAACACCTTAGACAATTAGGTTGTTAAATTAGCATTTTGGATGTCGCAATTTAGACGGTAAAAATGCCTTTGATTGGATATTGCATATCAAAGTTTTATTGTAATTGGTAACGGTTTCAACAAATTATGGAAAGTGTTCTTTAAGATCTAAAGTATGTTGAATAAACCGTCTATATTGTTAGATTAGCAAACTCGTTCTCTCGGGGTGAAAGTGGCACAAAGAAAATCTGATAATAAGTTTTAACATTTAAAGAGCGAATCTTATCATGGTTTTTGTTATTAAGTTATCGAGTTTGGGTATAACATTATGATATAATGTTGATTATACTGGTGCTATTATTATTGTTGCTGTTATTATTATTAATATTATTAGTAAGCTTATTGTAATTAAAAATTTTATAATTATGACATTATGCAAGTATAATAGTTGCAAAAATATGTAAATTTAAATGATTGCTTGAAACACAAGTAATTTATAACTCAAGACGACATTCGTGATTTTATATACAATTTATAATGTCCAGAAATGTTGATCGTTGATGGTTCCGGCATGCAACAACAATATCACTCGGCTGATATGCATGTTCAATTACTCAATAAGAAGATCATCTCTTTGTTGACACATATTAAGAACTTGCATTTCATTCTTTTCTTATATTCCATGATTCTTGTAAATTCAAATGTATAGTAAAAACATTTCTTCTTTATTTTTAATTTATTAAAAATTAAATAAACAATATTTCATATTTTCAATAACGTTCGATCTGTCGTAAAACATGATTATCGTAATATAATATAATATTGATAATTAGAATTATCAATAATAAATATTGTTTGGCTTTTACAATTACACGTCCACTAATACATCATTTTTTCTTTAAAATTTGTAATCGTTCTTTATACTTAAAATGGTTACATTAAAAAAATTTGTTTATTATAATTTAAATCTACGATTATTTTAAGATGCTGACAAACGCCGTCTGAAATTTAAAAGAATCAAAATCGTTTGAGCAAATTAATATTTTAATTTGTTTTAAGTGTATTCTATCAATATTTTATTTGCTGCAATTGCGTTTGATCGGTTTATTGAGTTTCTTTCTGTTTTAATTCAATGGTTTGAAATGTATTAAAAGCGAAACTACAAAACATTCAATCTTATTTCTATAATAAAATTGTAATAAATATATTTGTTGAATGGTGTGATTACTAGTTCTATTTTATCATCTTTCTCCTGTCCAACTTCTTTCATGATTTTGCTTTATTTTTAAGTCTACGCGATGAGTTTGTAGCATCTATATGGCAGTCTATTTTCGATCTGGATCGATTATGAGATCATTAAGATTCTAGGCATCTATTAATGATCTTTGTTGATATTCAAATCTCAACGTTTGCACATAATTCTTCAATTATTTCGTATCAAATCATCATGATATGTTATTTTCTTTTCAGCAGTTGCTACATTGGTATTTCAGATATATATTCGTGTATATTCGATTTTTTCCAATTAAAATATAAAAAGGTAAAAACAAGAATGTATTTTTAATTTGTGGCCTTAATTAAATATTAATATAATGAATTTAATATAAATTATACGGCAAATTATCACGTTATAGATAAGAAAAAAATTGTATGATTTGATATCATTTTTTTAGCGTATTATATGACTTAGACGTAAGTAATTACAAAATTCATAAATATCACAATGTTACGTGTTTCAAAGATCAGGGGAAGACTCGTCACTCAGAATTGGAGAATCATGCACACTCGTGTTACGGATATGTGCTGTTAAATTTTCTTGATATTCTTATCCATAACATTTATCATTATGGTTTTTCTTTTTTGATATATTTTTGAATTTTTTTATTATGGTTTGTACTACGTTTGCTGTTGTGATTACACTACATACTACAGTCTTAGAATTCACGTAGATTTCAAAATTATAATTCCAAACACATATCAGCTTATTTTTTTATATTTATTTAAAATTGCATTTGTTCCTGTTGTCCATAAGCAATAATGATTTAATTTAATTACAATAAACTGCTCATATTCGTATTTTTTTTTTTTTTTTTTTTTTTTTTAATGAAAAAGTTTATGAAAATTATTAAGGAAAATTAATTTTATACTTCATACTTTATAATCTAAAAGAAGGTCGAAAATAGATGAGTAATTTGCATATTAATATATTTTTTTATAGATTGATTAGAAGTGCAACAAATTCATATTGATGTTATTTTTCCTTCTACTAATTGGAGTTTATATGGACATTTCGAATAAAAGTAGCATATTTAATATAGTCGACGCATTAACGTGGACAAGATCCGGACGTATATGGTTTACAATAAATTTTCAAGTATTCAGGAATTGAACTTACGAATTTGTCATCATACTTAATCAGAATTTATTTAATAAATATTATTACAAATATTATCTAACATAAGATTTGGAATTTAATTTATTTTTTAAGTATCATTCAATATTAAAGAAAAAATTTTTTTCAATTCACTAAAAAGGACACAAGTTACATTCTAGATACTTGAAATTCTACTGTTTTACTTCTTATACTCAGTATTTAAATGTTTTGTATTTAATTTATAAATCATTGGTGCTTAATTTCGTTGCGCATACTCAGATTTCTCACTCTTGAATTTAATGTTATTTAACTTTGTAAAATAATTTCGATATAACAGCAAAAGCAAGTGTTTTTAATTTCAGTTCTAATCCCATTTAAGGCAAACAAAAGAAAATAATGAAGGTGACAAATTATAATTATTTTTTTGATTAAAATTCATAAGTATACAATGGATGAGTAAGGGAGGTAAATAGATAAAACTTTTTTACATTTAATAAATATATGTGGGGCGGGTAATAAAATTGACGAATGAGATGGATATGCAAAATAATACTCAATTTAAAATGTGTTTCGGTTTAATAAAAAAACGTTATACACAATCACTAGATTTGATCGTTTGTCAGAGAAATTAATCGGAATGATTAAAATCCTCACATAAAATGTAGTTGATTCATTTGATACATGTATACATTGCTTGATTATGTAAATGTATATAAATCAGAAAAAAAATTCTTTTGCCTAATTATTTACAATTTGTAAGTATAATATAAATGTAAATGTATATGTAATTGTTCTCTTTAAATTAAACATATCAGATCATATAGCTTAATACTCACATTTTACATATATATAATATATATAAACAAATACTTATGAAACGATGAACATTTATACGAGTATCTCATGCTGCTATAAGTGAAATAATTGTTTCAGTATAATTTATTGATAATATTATGGATGACTACTGCTCCATCATCATGCATTCAAATAAAAGTTCAAACCTTTTACTGACTTGAAAACAAATCTGTAATACATAATAAGTACAATTTTTGTACTCTGCTTCATTTTCTCTTATTAAAAAGTATTAATTAATCTAAAATTATTAGATCTATGAATTTTCAAAGACCATAATTTAGTAATATCTTCAATTATTCAAAACACAATACTATTATCAATAGCTATGATTCATTAAAATCAATTCAACCGTATCCAGTATCGTTACATCGACTGTACAGATTTAATAATTGAATGTAATTGAAGTTTTTAATTAATTGATTTTGCTAAAATTAATGCCGAATTCCATTATATTTTATTTTCCATTATATTTTATTTTACTAATAAACGTAGGGAACTTTATGTACATAAAATTAAGTGGTAAATTAATTTACACAACTTGAAAAGTATACTAATAAGCGAAGAATTGTATAATATGTACAAAAATGATTATGAAATTACTATGGCCACAATTCATTTGATCAAAGAACACGCCATTGAATCACACAAAGGCAAAATAACGCCGTGGCAAAAAATTATCACTGCATACAGTCAGCAATCAATTAGTTTCAAATGCATCGATCTGACTCAATTACTTCACTTTCATCATTCAATTTCGGACAGTCGTACACGTGAATGAGCATGCATTATTTTACAATGTGATGTGATGTGACTAACGACAACCAAGCGATGAATGTTTTACATCATAATCTTGGTTACACGGCACACGCTTACTTTCATGATTCCATGCACGTGCAAAACATGGTAAAATATAATTCTGAGATGTAAAAATGCTGGAAAGTCGCAAGTTCATGACTAAATGTCCGTTTTTTCTTGTTTTTTCTGCTTTGCGGGCGTTGTATCGCAAGCTAAATAACATTGCTGTGCACTAATAAACGTTAGAAAATACATTCAATTGTGGGCTACATTATTCAAACGCAGACGCGGAGTCTTAAGCTTACTTAGGCCTTGTTTCAGCAACATTCTTTGTAATTTATCTGGTTGTTTAACACAATTACTCGACATCGGCGTTCGCAACTTATGAAAAGCAAAGCCACTCGTTGATTGCAACAAATAATTTTTCATAATCTATATTTAATGCTTCGATCCGCTCACTAGTTTTAATTGTATTGTTCGATGTCTGTTCGACTGTAATAATAATCTTTCTCTATCCCTTCTTGTGTAATTCGTGTCTTAGAAACAAATTATATTGTTTGATATTTGAACGTTTACTTCATAAAAATTCTGAAATTTATGTCACGAGAAGGTTGCTCAAATGGAAAAAAACTGTTTAATGCTAGTAAAGTTTCTTCTATACAGTACACATAGAGTAAATATGTAAATTGAAAAACTTGTTCTAGCTGAGATCAAGTAATTCAAATAGAGTTCTATGTAATTTCGGCTTTACATACTGTACATAAAGGTTGCATATTTGAAGAGTATATACTGCATAATAACTTTAAGTTTAACTTAAAATACTGACAGATTTTCTATATTTAAAGCAGAGTAATTTTATTAAATAAGCTTTAAAGTTTGATTTTAGAGTACTTTGATTTTACAGTATATACTCTTAATTTACAATGTTTTTTCGCAGTGCAGTTAAATATAAATACCGAAACTTAAATAATTTTCTGACGATAATTGTGCGAATTAATTGAGCAGCAATCGTATTGAAACGACTCGATGTTAGGACTGTGGAACAATGTTCATTAGTTTTAGTAAACAAACCTAATGGTATTAAAACCGCAACTGAAAATGTAATAGTCAGTATTACAACAGGTCTTTTTAACATTGAGTGAAAATAATTAAATACAAATATATACAAAATGCTGCTCAATTGGATAATATAAGTAGAAATATTAGTATTCAACAGTTTCTTTCATCTAGATGAGCACTAGACAACATATTTCCGAAATAAGAAAACAAAGAACCTTTTTCTCAGTCATATCGCAAGGCTCTCGAATCGAATGGCTAATTCAAGCCAATTAAGACACAGGGCCTCGTAACTTTCTATATCAATCTAATTCAATATAATTGGTGTTCTTCCTTGTTTAATCAACAGCTTTCTTTGATCTCACACCTGTCAACTGTTTAATCGCTCTCCCTCTGTTGATTATTATAACGCTTCTACCTACATAAAGTTAGACAACGAATAATCTTGCCTGTTAGTCCCTGGTTGAATTGAAATAGTAAAACCGAAGTTTATTATGTATATTTAAAAATAAATTTCTCTGTAACCAGTGCAATATGAATATTTTGGTAAATCATAGAAATTATACATGATGAATAGTTATGGTTTTCTGTGGAAGATCAATCTTAAAAATGAAATTAATAAAATTCTTTAAAGCTTACCATATATTTTATTTACTTTAATATTGGTAATTTTAGTAATTACTTTTTTCAGGTACGTAAAAACACAACTATTCATTACAGAATTTTTATAGCTTATCAAAATATATGTGTTGCACCAATCACAAAAATTTATTATGACGTATTCATAATGAAGTTTTGTTTCAATATTTCATTTTAACCAGAGTTTTACAAATCATACGCTTAACGTTTATGCCTTTTTTATCTGTGTATGTGTAGAATTTCCCGCAAAGAAAATAAAGAAGAGAACGCAACTTTGATGTGTCTACTTATAATCCATCAATTACAGTTGATTTATTAGATTTGTTTATTAAAAAAACAATCTCGTTATTATTGCTGTAATTGTTAATGTGCATTGAGTAAGTTACACTTGAAAGCATTGGCATTCTGTCAACAAATTGATTTTCCAGTGACAAAATTTTGCGTGTATTTATTGTAAAAACAATCGGTTATGCCAGTGTTATTTGAATCGAACGATGTTAATTACGAGTTCAAAAATTATTTACATTGTTTATAGTAATGGTAACGTCAAAGTATAATTGCGTTTCATTAATATATATTTACATATAATACAAGACGCATATAATTAAATTAAGTAAATTAATAAATATAAATTAACAATTCAAACACATTCGTTATAAGTAAAATCTTAAATTGTCATCAACTATCTGAATATATGAAGCCAATCACAGTTTGGATAATTTGTTGTAGAAATCTTGATTGAATTATACATTTTTTTGGTACAATTATGGGTTTAATTTTTTTACTACAATTTCAGATAAACTTCATTCAAAGTTTGGAAATTGCACGAATTATTCGAAATTATTATTGCTCAATGAGTAGTACAATTTTACATGTATATTTTAAATATAGTTGAAGGCTGGAAATTGTAATTACTTTTAAGATTGAAGATATGATATTTTACGAAGTAAAATTGAAAAGAATGATTGATGTACATGCGCTCTTTGAAATAAACTAAAGAAAACACGAAAAGTAAAAAATTTAATTTTAACCGTGCGAGATTTCGCGGGGGATTTTAAACTTTTCCGTGCGATGTTGTAGAAGACGCGCAGTGTTGTGGAAGTTATTTAAAATACACAAATTTCAATTAAAAAACAAATATCTCAGTTAGAAATTATAATAAAAATATATTGGAAATGGAAAAAACCTTTTTTAAAAAACTGGATATGTGTTGATCTGAGCTTTGACGATTTCTTTAGATATTGTTTAAGTTCATTATATTTTGCAATTTATTAACGCAAAAAGCAATGGACGATTCAATATTGCAATAGATGATTAAGATATTGTGAAAGAATCATACCCGTATTATTGCTGCGATTGACATCGTTTAAGACCAGCTCGCTTATCTTATGAAATTCTTGTTGAACTTTGTAAACTAAAGTTACATTACTGTATGACCATTAAAAGCTGATCATAAAAAAATATAAATTTATATTATTCTTGCGAGCATGTTTGTGCATGGTGTTTGTAGTGGCAGTATGAAAGTTTGAAATGTTGCAGATAATCAACAATTATTAGCAAAATTCTAAAGAAATTAAATTGTAAATAACACAGCTTTCAAAAGTTTCAAAAATTCGTCCAATTTCAAATGCATGTTTCATTAATTTCAAATAAATGTATATATTAACTCATATCTCTTTGTTTTTCGGTAGCCAGTGTTTGGTAAAAATGATTAAATTGCACATTAATACGTTTTTATATTTGTTTGTGAGAGTATACTGTTCTAATATTATAGCTTTATATGAAGTAGACGGTAATTGTTTTATAATAAGTATCTTCGAATTTTGTTCGAATCTCATTTATCTTTCGTTCAGTTTAACGTACTACCTTAATATTACATAGTTCTACTGTTATAAATAATATCAATTTTTAAATACTTTGTTTAAATATACATATATATGTTCTGCTGAACAAATATATGTCAGTTTGAAATTCGTTAAACCAAAATCAACTCGCAAAAGAGTTTACTTTCGACAAGTAAGCGTGAGTTCAGAATGTATACAATGTACAATTAATTCGAATAAGCATACATTACGTACACGCAGAAGTTGCTTTATGTGAGTCAAAACTTGCGACAAGGCAAGCTTTGCTTATCTATCCTAAGACAGTCCTTAGTTCTGTAGTTGCATCTTCTTGCCGCCTCGCGGTTTTATGCTTTCCGAAATTTGCCACATTGCTTCTTCACAAAGAAAATCACTAAAGTTATTGAAAAACGTAATAATACGTTCATTCTTCTTAAAATTGTACATCCTGAAATAAATCATAACAATTATGATAAGCTACATCAACGTTACTAAATATTTGTTTCATCAAAACGAATTTTATTTTTGAAAACTTACCCGTTCTTAAATCTCTTCATATTTTCGACAATATTATACTGCTGCCATCGCTTGGAAAAATTAATTGTTCCGTCCGGTAAAAGGTCACTATTTCCAATATGCACGAAAGTTAGATCTTGTAACACTAAACCACTGAAAAATCACAATTATATATATATAGTACAAAAGTCTTATAATCAGCATCAATTGTCTACATTGAAAAAACACTACGCTAGATTATTTTTTATTTACTTTTACTATTATTTTTACTTTGATAGATTAAATATACTTTATTTTTATCAATTTTATAAATTCTTATTTCAATTATATTATATACTTTGCACTAATAGCATATTCTTGTTAGTTCATGTGGTAATTTAAAATGAATAATACACACTTTTGAAAGAGAAAAAAAAATGATAATATAAAACTATTATACAAATAAGTAATCCATTTGTAACAGGTAGTATAAAATATTTTAAATATATAACTTCAATACAGTGAACGTACATATAAGGTATACAAGGCGGTTGAGTTTCCGCTAGCGCATTTCTATAAGCACGAAAGCTACTGGAACTATCGATGAGTGCGCAATATTCCTTCAAGCCTTCTGTAATGTGCTTCTGCCATTCGAGCCTTCTGATGGGTGCGCTGTCGAGCGCCGACAGCAGCGCCAAATAACTATTGAAGTTGTTAATCTTTCTCAAGTGTTTCATGATTTTGATGAATTTAACGACGTACTTCTCACGGTCTTTCGCTTCGTTCTCCATTCTATGTTCAAGTATCCTCGACCTCGCCCAGTACGACATTTTGTTGAAGTGTTCAGTGAACTTGGTCAAATTCGGGCTTCGCTCCTCATTCTGTTCTTGCGCCCATATCAAAACTTCCGGAATTTCTATTTTCATGAACAAATCCGCGTCAAGTAGCGTCATCTGCTCAGCAATTTGTTCGCTCTTAAAGTCCAGCAACGATGCTTGTTTCGTCGACACGCTCAGCGAAGCCAGAATCGGCTGGGCCGTTTGTAATTGCTTCGTCGCGTGTTTCTCGAGGATTTTCACTCGCAGTGCTTTGGCCATTGTCAGGTCTCCGCAACAAACCAATTGCTGAACGAATTCCATTAACGTTCGTATGAGTACATCATTCAAATCGGAAATTCTAAATGATAAAGACAACTTAGTATAATTTCAATATAATTATTCTAATATGGAAAAATTAATCTATCCAGAACTTACGTTAAATCACTTACGACCCTGACCAATAAAGAAAAAGCCTCGCGCGCAGCCCTTTGTTTGACGACATCCACCGAGCAGGTGAAACGTTGATGTCGCCTATTTAATTTTTTTATTAACTCTAGAGGTGACATGAAAGTTCTGTACGTTGTTAAAAAGGCCTCTTGATACAAGAAATCTATAAGACAGAAATTGAATTGTATTGATTAGTAAAGTAAAATTCATACTTTCTGGCAAAACCAAATTGTGATGAAAGACAAACCTGATTCTTTTTCGTCTGTTAGCGTGTAATAAACAGTATATTATAATTACATTTTACGCAACGAATGGTTATTATTTCAAAAGATATCGTGCAGAAAATTGTGTTGGAAAATAAATAAGTTCTGTGCATTAAGATAACTGAAACAATATAATGGATAAAAGAATATGTAAAGATTAGGTAATCATATAAATAAATCAATTAAATAAATATTTTAGTAAAAAGCAGTTCAGGTCAGCCTCTAACATAAAGAATATAATAAGCATAGAAATCCAAAGTTCTACTTTTCACTTGAACTAACAGTAAGACGAACCGTGCTTGTTAGCTTTGGTTGCATGTATGAGAAGAGCGTCGGGATGACCGCCTCGAATGTCTGGTCCATCTTCTTCAGGTTTCTTAAATACCAAATACTTGCTAATATCCAGCTCATCTAAAATACTATCTTCCTGTTCAACATCTCTCAGCTCTAACGTTTCATCATCGACTGATATGTTCGACAAAACGGTATTCGATGGTTTTAAACTTGATTCCAAATTGACATTGTTCTAAAAGAAGACGATCCCATTGTTAGTATAATCAAAAACTATTCATTATCAAAAGTTATAACATTATTTTAACATCATAATTGACGTATACATACAGGAGATAAATCTCTTTTTTCATTTTTCTTTGCTCGTTCTTCATGTTTGACCGGTGTTGATGTTACAACGGAATCCATAGGCTGTATCATTTGAAGAGACACAGCTGGTTTTGGCGACACTGGTGGAGGTGTTACATTTAGTTTTGCGGATCGCGATTTTTTCGGTGGCAACGCTGGTGGTACACAAGAATTTCCAGGCAGTTCTTTTATCGTTGGACTCATTGAAAGAGAGGTGCTAAAAAGAAAAGCAAATACAATTTATCATAAATATCAATTTATTATTTTTGTTTACAATATAGAAATTTTGATGAATATTAATACTAACATGCGCATTCACACTTGCGCCCATATTTATATTTCAATATCCTATACAAATACAATTCCAACAAAATTAAAAATATGTTATTAGCTTTCCAAAGCATTACCTTGAATTATCGTAAAGGCTAGTCATCGTGTGGGTCATGAAGGAGCAAGATTGTGTTGTGGTTAGAGCCATGTCGTGTTGTTGCCACTCGGCTTGCATTGAATTGTAAGCAGCCATCGAATGCCTTGCACCGAGTCCAGAGATAAAGTCATTGTTGCTGTGCGAACAATTCCCAAACATCTCCATGTACGCCATAACTGTAAAAACAACATCATTAAGCTGTTAAACTTTTCAAGTTTAACGTTGCATTTTGTCATGTGTACAACAATGTCATTATTGCTTTAATCACTGTAACACATATATACTGGATTACCAACTGACGTAATATAAGTCAAATATTGATGTGGCAAGCAAAATGATGTAACTTACTAGAACGTTTATGAAACAGTAAGAAAAGCATTGTCACTTTGTGGCGAATGAAAATGTCTTCTCCGAATCATATGTAAGCTTCGCGCAATACGACGTTTTGTTTTAAACAGATTCTAACCAAAAGCACGTTCATTCATGAACGTAACATCCAGAGCATTGAAAGAACGTAAACTAAGTCAGCTGAAGTCAAGCCGAAGACACAATTGTCAATAAATTAACTGGCATCTAAGTATCTAAAAGGGTCAATTCAATTAAGAAAGCTATCAACCTCCCACGTGGATTCTGTTGCTATTTTTCGTGAATGTTTTATGTTGTGACGACAAGAAAATGTGACAATTTGGTACCGTCGTTGGAGAACAGTTTTGATCGTTGTCTCACGTTGTTGGATCGTTAAATTCAATGGGAGAAAAAGCTAAATTACTTAATAGTTGGGAAGTTAGACATGAGCATTAGATTTTCTGATATCATTATTATCCTTACTTAAATCTGTATTTTTTTTAATTTACAGACACAATTTTTTTAAGTCTTGTTCTTTAATATCATATAAAGTGTCAGAGTGTTAAACTTTTTTGTAAAAGGTATCGTAATTTGTTGTTAATGTTGTAAAAATAATGGATATTTTAAAGAATGTTGATTATAAAACTAAAACTGATATTTGTATTATTTGCTAAGATGAACTAATGTTATTGTATGCATTATTTTGATAGCGCTACAAAACAAATTGTTGATATTCGATGAAAAATTAGAAAACGTAGAAGTGGCAGCCAGTGAGCATGCTAAAACATAGATTTTGTGATAAAATTTGCTGATAAAAACATATAGCCGAATAGCGACTTAGCATGAGAGTGTTTACTGAGATCAGATGATTTGTGTGGGCGGGTTCCCACTTACCGGAATATGCCACTGATTGGAACACTGGGGATACAAAACATGATATCAGTTTGAGGCATAAATTAAGGATAAAAGTATCATTATTTGCTAAAAGGTATTATTTTTTGTGCTTGGAAAGAAAACAAGCCGAGCACACATGTTTTTTCTATACACGCTGCTTATCAAGTTCATATCAAAATACAAAATGCGCTATTCGGAATCACAGCAAAAGCATTAAAAGTTACAGTTTCAATGCACTTTAAGTTTTCAACGTTTATTAATAAACTAAAATTAAATAAATATAACAATATTTATTAACCGAAAATAAAAAATTTATTTTCGAAGACGTGAACACATTGAGGCCTGATTATGCAAAATTATTTGATAACGAATCATTTGAGTATAAAAAATGGTATTAGTATTTAATTTCGTCTGTTAATGAACGTTGGTAACTCTAAGCCCATTAGTTTCACATTTCATTTCATCTCCTCAATATTCTAAAATATTGACAAGCGCGCACGGGCAGCGAAATTAATATTATAGTTCAGTACTGAAACGGGAGTAGTAAGATGAACTTGAGTGAAGCTTTTTATAACTAAAAATTACTGCTTCAATACACCATGAAAAAAGACTTTATTATTAAAGTACACGCTAAATGAATTAAAGCACATGTACTTTAAATTAAAACTTTTTTCTTGCAGGGTGTAGAACATAATCAAGAGAGATGGTTACGCTAAATGTAAGATTACTCACTGTGCCTCTTTTTTAGCGGAAGGGGTGGTGGTCGACTGGAGTCAACGCTGTCTCCGTTACTGCTGGTGTGCAGATTGCACGTCGACAAATGCTCATTCTCAGGCACATTGTCATATTGCGAGGGTTGCCGTTCTTTTCTGCGTTTTGAACGCTTTTCTGGCAAAGCTGGTGGTTCACCATTCACATCTGTAGTAATACCTTCCATCTCCTAAAAAACAGATGTATACATACATACAATTTTTTTTTTTTTTTGTTGAATAACGAAACTTTCTTGATTTAGTTAGTTTTGTTACAAAAATTATTACAATGGCTATAAAATAGAAATGTATACAGCATTTATTTAATTTTATAACTACAATATAATTCTTTAATTTCTTTTTCTAAATTTTTAATTTCTCTTGCATTTTGATTATAATTCTGTTACAAAAGTTTTCATAACAGAACTTTGTATTCATTAAATTATAGGCATTCCTTTTAGACTTTGATATTTGCTACTTTTTTGCTTTTAGTTTAAATAATCATAAGTATTGTAAAAACTAATTACTTACACTTGATAATTTCTCCATCATCGTCGGGTCATCTGTTCCGCTAACGTTCATTGTACTAATGGTCTTAGAACTAGTCACCATCTTTTGCTTGAAAAGCGAGCCATTATTGTCGGTCGATATTTTTTGCTGAGAAAAAGATTGTTGCTGCGAACTGAATGACTGGTTGTTGTAACTCACACTACTTTGTTGCGAAGACCGTTTCGAAGTCGCGGTGGAAGCTGTAGTGTAACTTTGAGAAGAGCTTCTTTGCGAATGCATTGACATAAAACCAGATTCTTGTGTTTGAGTCGATAATCGTTCCATCTTTGCTTCGATACCTTTTAAGTTTAAATATTATGTATTTTAATGACAAATTACAGTGAACATGATAAATAAAAAAATATAATATAATATGTATAATTAAATATAATTTATTTGAGATAATCAAAGCTGTGACTTTTTAAGTCATTAAATAAATACGTTGTGTATTTAATAGAAATGATCTACAATTCATCGTAGATACAAAAAAAAAAAAAAACCCTTTCAATTAATTTGTAATCCAATTTAGCTACATAGCTATTGTCTTTTCAGTTGGTGATTTATTTGGAAGTTATTACATGAAATGATTTTAAATACCAGTAAAGGGATTAA
>JABFOV010001856.1:0-22646 GCA_022817685.1 Aradophagus sp. ZL-2020 | reverse complement strand
TCATATGGTCTGTCTTTCGCTCGTGTTACTGTTACTGTTAGACCTGCAGCGCCGTCCCGTACGATGGTGCACTCGTTTTCTATGCGAGTTTGCTATTTATGCGGCAGTATCTGCGATTGCTGTCAAAGCCAGGGGTGAGTTGTTTTTGTAGGATTGGGTGGGGGAGAGAGAAGGGGTGGGAGGGCGGGGGAGTGGGGTGGGCGGGGGGGGGTGTAGGGGGTGGTGGGGGGGGGGGGGGGGGGGGGGGGGGGGGGGGGGGGGGAGCGCTTGGCGGCAATTTGCTCGCGTGTAGGCATCGTGTACCTACGCTGGAAATGATCTATGTCGAGTGGGGAATTAATCTCGCGCGATAATTCAACGCCGCGTTTCGGAGAACCGCCACGACAATCCCAAAGTTAATCGATGGACCCGCGCGGCGAATTGATTCGTCTGCGGATGACAGTTTCGCCGCTCCTGTCCCCGAAAGCTTCTCCGGAGCGCGGCCGAGCTCCTCCGGCTTGATTTATTTATTTATTTCGCCGCGTTTTTGCCGGCCTTTTCAATACTACTCAGCCACTCCCCCCCCCCCCAACTTTATCCTAACTTTTTATTGCGGCAAAATCAATCGAGTTTAATTCGATCGCGGCTTTAGAGAGCTGAGAAAACATCCTCGCGCGTTCATTAAATCGGGTAGAAATTCTAACGCGGCAGGATATGGTCCTGATTTAGAAATTTTTACGAACAGCGGGCTCTCACAAGGCACGAGTGTCATGATCTTGTGGGAATATAACGCCCGGTAAATGGACCCTGCGAGGATTATCATTTAATGATGAATTTTGAGATGTTTTTACTGAGAATTGGATTCTATTTCTGCTGTCTTTAAGATACGAATTGTAATTACTTTACCTCCTGTTCCATTGACTTATAACCGTATTCTTATATGGACCAAACATGGTAAACCATGATGATTTAAGTAGCCATTTTACAATGACCAAAATGAATGCCTTACAGAAACCTAAACTGTACCCGATCGGAAATGCCATTAATAGGACACCGGTGATGGGACCCGATTGATACGGTACGCCATATTTCGTTTCCACGAACGTAATTATTTGCCGAACGAGTCTTTGAACCGTTGTGCGGAAGCTCTTGCACGGCACGCCGTAGTTGTCGCAGAATTTGTAGAGCGGTCCGCGAATCACGCGGTCGTTCGCTCAATTGATACCGATATGGAATTTGTAATACACACCGCAAACTCACTGAGCTCGATAGGTAATTCGAGCTAATGTATCGCCGACGAATCACCGTATCGTTTACGCTCGTGCTCGACGGCAAACTCGACTTCACTTTAATCAAACGCTCAGCAATCCGTCGGCATTAACTGAGCGTGCTGTTTTATTAAAAGCCCACTGTCAAACGCGAATCATTATTAGTGAATAACTTTATTACAAAACAAAGAGCGGCTACAAACGAAAACCCGCTGCCGGCGTTAACGCCGTTATAAACAATTTCATTTGCTCCGAAGAATTCCCGGCAGTTGTTAGTTAACTCGATGATGTATGTTATTAGACGGTTCTCGTTGTCAATATTTAATCCGAAAGATTTTAATGAAGCGAAATGCCTCGGGTAATTCGTCTTACGGCGAAACAAAAGGCAACTTTCAACCCGAGGAGTTGAATATAAAAATCGTTAACTGAGTGCAAAGTTTGCAATTAGAGTTAACTGTCGAGACGGTAGTTGCATGATAGAAGTATTCTTATTTTAATGTTTCTTGCATTTACAGAAAAGGTATATCGGCTGAAGGAAATTTTTGTTTTTATCGGCCAAGAAATTAATCTCGACCAAGGAATGGCGGGAAGAACTTGAGTTTTGAACAAAGCGAATCCAAAATAATAATGTTGACGAAACCCCAAAGTTAGTCGAGTGCAACGCTTTTATTATCCAATGATATAATTGTAAATCCTTAAATTGTTAATTATAGATAATACATAAAGATATAGATAAAGAAAATAAAAAATCCTAAATTTATTTATTTAATTTCACGAAATAGTATTGTAACAGACTTTTAAAGAAAACAGAATTTTAAAGAAAAAAATTTTTTATTTCATTTGAAATTAAAAAAAAAAGGTTAAATATAGAATTGTTATACAACAATGAATATCTAAATTTAATCATCATCGAATAGTCTAAGTAATGTACTCCGTAACTTGATAACATAGGCAGCCATAGCAAGTTACATTAAATAATATGTATTGAAATTGATGGTATATGTAATGGAGTTTCCGTGAGATCAACCTCGTTTAAAAAAGCTCCGTTTCCGGCTTTAGATAGGGATACGTTTTCATCCAATTACCGACGGTTCTCTTGCCATTTTTCACGAAGCCTATCGGTCGGATGTCGGTCGCGGCGTCAATTTTTATCCATTTGCGAAACAAACGCGCGAGGTAAAGCGTTGGGCATACATCTTAATTCGCATTATAAATCTGTTTACACGACATAATGTACATAATGCACAGTGTATTTAACGTCGTTAGTAGAATCCATCCAACGCGTCGGGCGCTGTCATGTTTCAAGACGATGCGAGGCGCGCATATATTTTGCCTCTGTGTTTAGTGAAACGTGTCTAACTTCGGCTGAACACCTTTGCTTAAGACTCGGCTGCCTGCGATGTCAATATTTTCTGTCGTCGTTCATTTTCCGGCGGCCGAATTGCCGAAAAATTGGCAATCTCCTTAATCGATTAGAGAATTTCCAGATTTATTTTGCTTTATGTTCATTGTAAAAAGGAGTCTCATTTTGAGACAACAGGAGAACTAAAGATTTTCAATATGATTTGAAATTCTTTTTGAGCTATCTTCGGCATCTAAGATACTAAAGGTATGTTCAGATTTATCAATTTAAGATATTTTATTCAACACTTTTAGTATACAAGATACCAAAAATTTCTCGATGTAATTTTTAATACTTCTCAAAATATTTGCAGTGTTTCAGACATCAATAGTCTCAACTAATCTCAGTACCAGCTCGCCTCTCAGACATAAAACAAGTCTCACAACGAGACATTCTTTTACAGATTTTCCATTGCCGGGAATATTTGCAATTTTTACCCCCGGCACTCGCTTCCAAAATTCGAACATCAAACATCCGCGTCGCTTCTTCCACGGCTTTGAGCGTCATCAAAACGTACAATGCTCGGCGTACGTTCGTTTGCCATTTTTTTCGCCGCGCATTTCCTTTTTCGACACGGTTGGGCGGAAAAAAGTGCGCGCCCGTGTCTCTGTTTACATATACGCGCGCGGCATTTGTAGCGATAGAAAAAAAAGGAAAACGAAAAAAAAACATGGCGGAAAGAAACAAAAAGGAAGACGCGGAAAAAGCGTAACAGACACTTGGCGTTATTTTTGCCAGCGGCTTTTAATACTTTGAAGGCGCGGGCGCACAAAAATATGATGCCTCTGAAAGCGGCGTATTCTGTTTTTCAAACGAGCAGCCCAATTCGACTGAGTTGCGTGGAATAAATAACTGAAAGAAACGGGCGTTATTTCGTTTTAAACGCGGCGGCTTGTGCGCCGAAACAATGGCCCCCGCGGATTATAGCCGGCGCGCGTGTGTTAACGCGATACGCTCGCTACGTGTTTCGGAGCTGCCGCGCGTTTACGCAAATCTGCTACCCAAATTCGCTTAATGCGCATCGCCGTATTATTATTGTAATTTCATTTCCGCATGCGTTGCCGCGATATCGGACGCTTCGCCGCCCCCGCCCCCCTGTCCCCCTGTCCCGGCCGTTTAAAGCCGCTTTCCGCCGCTTGTTATTTATCATTTTTACCCGCGCGCAAACACTTTCTTAGATAAATTCCGCAATTTCCGCCGTTTATCAGCATTTACCGGGGGCCGAATCCCGCGCATCCTCGCCTCGACCGCAAAACTATAATCGAGATTAGTTTCGTAAATATTTCCCTTCCCCTTGACTTCGCTTCTCCGTCTCCTTTTTCGCCCTCTTTCGCCATCTTTTTGATTTCGCCGGCGTGAAAAGCCCGCGCAAACGAGGTCGAACGTGCTCCATGTTTGCAGTGGCTCCATCTTTTTTACGTTCTTCTTCCCTTATTTATTTATTTATTTATTTATTTATTATTTTTTTTTCAATTGCGTCGAAAACAAAAATAAATGATTATATAGAAAAAGCGAGGGGAAAAAACGATTCGGCGGAGAAATCATTCAGCAGCGCCGACGACGGACGAGGGAATGGTTGATCAAAAATATTTATACGATTTCATTTCAAAGTGTCAGAGGCGCGTGATTATCTTTGAGCGGGAGTAATTAAATTTTTAATTGGATAACGTCTTCCGTGAGCAAGTGACGCGCGATTTTATAATTTCATTGCGCGAGTTTGCGATTTCATGACTTAATTATTGCCTTCGTATCTGAGTTTATAACCGAATTCTGGTCAATAATGCGGTAATTATGAAGGAATGATTAGATCACCAGCATCTAAATGTCAGCGCCATGTTCGTATTACAGCAGTTGCGTCGATGAAATTCCGAGAGACGCATAGCCGAATGGATGATTTATCTCGTGAAGTAAGAGTGCGTTGTGCAGCTATTGTCACGGGTTTACATCGTGTTTACAAGTATCGCCGTTTCAATCGATTCACGCATTACTTGCCGACGATTATTAAAATATTGAAACATTACGAGATACCGAAACAAGGTCTATTCACACGTTTTCAAACATTTACTAAACCGTGCTGCAGAAATATTAGCCGAAACGTATTTTGCGAAATTGGCAAAAGTGCAATTTTTTTTAAACAAAAAAAGAGACGATTTTGCATTTTCAAACAGAATTTAATTGATGTGTTGATAAGTCATCGAGATGTCTAATCTAGATTAGAAAGTATGTCGAATCAATTTTGTTATTATTATATTGAATCAGCAAGTACGAATCGACTTCGATTTTCTTGTGTTAATTGATCAATGAATTTTTGGGACTGACGATCTCACATTAAATTACAATGTTTCATTTGCCGCCAAGTATTTAGAAACGTGGGAGAACAATCGGCGGATTAAAAATTGAAAGAGTGCTGATTAACGAAAATGAGCGGGGGACAACCATCCGGCCCTTTTCCTTCTCGGGCTACGGATAAATCTCGACTTCGGTGTCGGGTCGAAATTGCAGCGTCCACTTCGACTCGAATGCCTCGTTGCAAGTTCCTTTCTTCGGAGCCCTCAAATCGAATCGACAGCTCCATTCTTTGGGCGAAACGTCTATTCCAACAATGAACATTACAGAGAGCCACGTTTCTCACCTCAAATTCTCCTGTCCCCCTACGGTTGGTCTCATCACCGATGATCCGAAAGACCGTCTCTTTTTTCCCCTGTTTCGCTATTTTTTCCCTCATTTCCTTTTGTCCTTTTGTTTCTTCGCTTTTTGTTTTCCTGTTTTCGAAATGTCAATTCAATGGGGGAAAAAAAAGAGAGCAAAACAAGGAAAAGATTAAACGTGTTTTTAAGCGGCATTTCAATCGAGCGCACGTTTCGGCGAATAAATACAGTGGAAAACGTAACGCAAATAGCACATGTTACTTCATAGCATTAGCTTTGATTGACCTAATTTGTCATTTTCGTTGTCCGCCGTGTACCGACGAGCGGCTCATACGTGTGCTTGTGTATAAGCACTGATTACGATGTTTCTCAGCACTCAAAGCAAAACTGACGAAGTTAGGCCAAGTTAAACTTATAATTAGCAAGTTTCAAGTTTGAATTCCATTAAGTGCGCTATAGCGACACATTGATCTCTTGTTATGATTGCCTCTGTCATTATCAAGCGTGACAATTAGTCCGTTCGTCGTGGCCAGGCACTTTTTTCCAGGTTTTTGTGGCTCGTTTCGGACGATTATTAGGGTGGTTCTCCATGTCGGCTTTTTAAATCGCAATTTCCGATGATAAAATTTAAACTTTCAAAGATAATCCAGAAAACGTTTGATAATGATAGAATAAGTTGAGCACTTTACACCGCGATATCATAAATCAGGTCCAGTGAAAGGTCAAATTGAAATTCAAGGCTTTTCCCCGGTTTTTCTAGGCTGAGAAATTGTTTTAAGGTTCAGCAAGATTAAAACAAGCCTAAATTTGTCGGATAACTAATTATCAAATATTATCATTACAATTACGATATTTAAATTGTATGTATGAGTACAACTAAAATAGTGTTGCTGTTAAATAGCGATTAATATTAAAAAAGTTATTTGAAATAAAAAGTTAAAGTTGTAAGTGAGTGAAAATTTAAGGTTTCAAACCAAAAATCTGTTGTAAAGCTGAATGCTGAAATAGCTGTAAAGACTTTCGACAGTTTTGACATATGAACAAAAAGAAAACATGACAGTTCACAAATAAATAATAATCTTCCAGAGTGATAAAATGACTGGTCAATGTTACTTTTGAAAATTAATTGAATATTATTCTATTATTCAAAAACATTAGTCTAGCGATAAAATCTTGACCATTTTAAAGGAATTCATTAAGTCTTTGTTACCAAAAAGGTGTTTCATTAAAAAATAACATATAAATAACAATTTTATTAAAAAAAAAACTAATGTTGTAATAATGGTTTGAAGAATCTCCTTAAACGATGCCGCGAATCGCGATTAAGAAATTGACGGATGACGAGACGTCAGTCGCGAAAGGCGTCGGAGTGAAGCGAAGAATTGAAGGTAATAACTGTTCAATCGGCCGGTCAAATTTGTCTTATTGCGCGGCCCAATTTAGAAATGACCGTAGCCGGGGCTGCGAGCTCAAAGTACATCGTCGACTGTCATTATTTTTACCGTCAAATGGAGCCGGGCGTTTGACAGTGCGAGCAGCACGAGTACAGCTGGCATCGACCCTATCTCGTTATTTCTCCCCATTGGTTCGCATTAATGGAAATGGAAAACACTGAATCTCAACGTGCCGCTATCTGAATCACATGTTGCCAGATAATACTCCTATTTCACCGAGACACGGTTATCACGAGAAAAAGGAGTTTTATTCGCGCGATCAAATCATAACGCGATTCACCATTTTTTAATGCGATTCACTTTTTCGCTATTTATCGCTGGTTTAAAATGCAGTAAAACTTACGTCCATTGAATAAATGGCAGGGATTCATTTTTGCATTAAAAATGATCGTTTGTTTATAGCTTTATAACAAAAAATTATATATTTTTAATCGCGTCGAAGTTTTTCCTAGATATTTAATTTTTAAATATAAAGTCAATGTGCCTGCCATTAAAAATTTGAAACTCAACTTTTACTCTTCTGAAATACTCCTGAAGATTTTTTTAACGACGTTTATAGTAAAAACAATATTCTTGTCAGAAGGGCACACCGAAAATGTACAGTTTACGTGAAAAATACGAGAGTTAAAAAAATATATTTCTACGAATGAAGCATGCAGTCGAATGCTCAGGAATTTCTTTACAAAAAAAGTGGCTTTCAGTGTGTTTAAGTTTTTCTTTTCGTTCGATCGCGAGGTGTTCCGATTATACCAAGATAACATTCCCGCTAACATAAACATAATAGAAGCCTCGAAATTGGGTCAAGCAATATCGTGCAAAAACCCACTCATTTTGACATTTTTGATGCGATTCACGTGTCGGGGCTTTACATACTGTCGCAGATAACATAATCTGTGGCATCTCGCTGCAACGAGTTTTAGCCGCTCGTGTTACTCGTTTGAACTGACTTTCATGTAATTAACTCGGCAGGAAATCAAGACCCAACGGATATCGAGAATGACGATATTGCAATTAGGTTGAGTATTGAATACCATTCGTGTTTTGCAAGCTGCATAATGGGCCGCTTCCATTAACGGTGGCGCGATAAAAATTCGACCGTACATTTTACAGTTCACTTTTCCATTTTGCTGCGCAGCTTTACTTTTTCAGCAGCTGATATTTTCTCCGCTAGTTTTATCAATCGAAACATGCGCGGGGCAAAAAGAAGTAGTATATTTCGTATAAAAAGCGAAAAATACTACATTTCAATTGGTGTGATTTGTTATTCCACTTTCAATTAATGTTGAATCGAGTTGGTTAAATTTCTCATGAAAAGAGTGAACAAATGAATTAGATATTCTATTCTTAAATACGCTGAAATAAATTTGAGCTCTAATTTTAAAAGACAAAACTGGTTTCCAGATTGAATTTGTAAAAAAAAATTTCCTAATGAGTGTGAGCATCCACACGATTTCAATTTTTGCAAAATTTAAATAACAAACTTAAAGTATGTGCGTGTATGTTCTAATTTGCTTAAAGTATATCATGTACTTCAACTTTGTTTAAATTTTTCAAACTTCGAATCGTGTGAATATTCTCCTTTTCAAAACCATCGAAAACATCTCAAAATGAGATTATGGATATTACTTTTAAGCAAAAAAAAAAAAAAAAATGGCCTTGCGCTAAAAACGTGAAGTGGAAATGAAAATTCGTTATTTCCTGTAAACGCGCATTTTGCTTAACATCAGTCACTTTACGTAGCCGCACACACGTGCATTAATCAAGCTCACTATTTCGGCAATTGATTTCGTAATTAGCTGTGATGCCGCATAATTTCTAATGTTACCTTTTATGCCGCGATCTGAATTCATATTTGTGCAATTTGCATTTATTTGCCCGTGGCTTCAAACGGGAGGACACTGAAGCAAATATATTTCTAGGCTCGTGTTACTGCATATGTATACGCTACAATTATTCAATTTCACCGACACCAGAAATATAGTTATTCCAGCGGCGCGCGCGGCTACGGAATATTTCAATCCAAACGAAACATTAGCCGCAGTTGCTTTAGACCCGAGCCGCGACATACCGTTTAATAATTATCTAATATTTATTAGCCGGTACTGAAAAGGTTGTAAATGTTGATACTCCAGAAATTAATTGTCCGACGCAGGAACGTAAGGCTTCGCGACCACCCCGGGATATCCGTTTGGTTGTAATTACCAAAAGTTAATTAATGCAATCGAATCATGGCATCTTTTTTCGATGAGCTAAAAAACTTTAATTAACCGGTCGGTTGTATCCATCTTTCGTTCGAATTTCATAGTTTTTGTAGTTAAATGAAGGAAGGATTTTTGTAGTTAAAAGGAAAATTGTATTCCAAATATGTATTCATGATTTAATAATAATATCATGTATTTTTGTCGATTAAAAATGTTTATTTTCACGTTGCATTTCTTTTGCACTCACGCCATGCGTGACGAAAAAAAAATCCAATTACCGATCGAGTTACAGCGGAAAGGAGAAAGCGCTGCGTATTCTGTCGCGATAACAACTAGAGATGTCAATTCTAATTTAGTACGTGCAATTTAATAATTATGTGAAAATATGCCTACATTGTGAAATTACGTCATCAATCATATTCAACTTTGAAGTGACAACAGAAAATAGGCATGCGTGAAATGTGAAATGAATTCGTGAAGGAGACAGCGGAGTTTAATTAATTGCGAGGAATTGAAAGAAAAATTATCTTTGTTAATCAAACAGTAGGTTGCTCGATTAAAGTGTAATAAAAATAAACGAAATTGTTTCCGATTAATCACGAACATTTGTTCCTGCAGTTCTAAATTAATACAATATGAGATTTACTGAGAAAGAGATTTTTATGTATTTTTCATTTTAAATTCCCACTTTCCTATATATATTCCGTGTATTTTTTTCTTGTATTTATATATTTTTACGATTGTTTACAATCGGACGATAATTAATAACAGCTTTTGAATAATTTTGTATATTTTTCTAGAAATATATCACATAAGATGATGTGTTTACAGTGCATAATTATTATAACTTTAGTAATCTTTGAAATCTGATAATTGTCGACCAGCTTTAATTGCCACAAATTCACGTATTACTCCATGATGAATCGCATGAAGAAGCTATCAAAAGTTGAAATGCTTATATACAATTAAAGTTAGTTTATAACCTCAGAAGCATTAATTTTTATTAATGCATAAAAGCTTTATCGTCTGATTCCTGACTAACGGGAATTCGGGACAATCTTTATTAGTTTTTGAATATGAATGAGTTGCTTTTATGCCTCGCTTGAAAATGATATTTTATAATTGTAAAGTAATCACAACGTTCAAGTTGCTTGCGCAATTAAGTTGTTATAATTTAATTGTAATTTTGACAGAAATATAATTTGAACTTTGACTAAACATTGTCTAAACATTGGAAACAAAATGTCTCCAACAAAGGAGTTTAGAAACAAAGTGTTTCTAAACATTGGAAACAAAATGTACGGTTTTACCGAAAACTGTCCATTATTAAAAAACAATTTTGATTTTGGTAGAATGCATTTTCATACACATGCATAGAAAAATTGCAATTTTATTTGCAACCAATTTAAACTTTGTTCAACTTTGAACTGAAGAAGATTAATGTCAAACAATGATACAGACATTGAACTCTGATTTTCATCTTGTATAAATATTCAATTTGAAAGACAAAAGTAAGGCAAACAATCGTAGTAAACTTCTCTTACGTAAACTCGCTCTATCAAATTTCCCCCGACTTGTCATGAAATTCCCTAACATTTCCCCGACTTTTCCAGCTTTTCCAGAACGTGGCCACCCTGCCGTCAAACGCTCAACATGCTTCCCAATACAGAGGAGGTTTTCCCATTCCCCAAACTACCAATCATGCAACAAAAATAATTCAAACAAATAAATACTTGTAAAAAAAACAACTAAAGCTCTAGAAAAATGGCTGGAAGGAAGAAAAACACAAAGCTTGGAGGCTCGAAGCGAGCGCGGCCGAACGGGAGCACGTCGATTGAAGGCGCGACGCATGCGCGCGGCACCGGCGCGGCGTTGGTAGCGCCAAAACGTGGAAGCACGCGCGCGAGCTCGCGTCGTCAGCTGTTGGCTGTACGAACGAACGGTACGTTCCGGAAAAGCGGGCCCCGGCTCTCGAGCGAACGTCAAGCCGCCTCGGCCGGAAGCCCCGGGCGAGCGGTGGCCGGCGTTCTCCAGCGCGCGTCCTTCAGTGACCTTGAGTGCAACACTCGCGACGTCACAGCGACGTACTTGAGCGCTCGGCGGCCAGGCCGAGCTTACCTTGACCTTGCTCGTACACTCGCGCCACAATTCATAACTTGGACTCGAAACGCCGTCCAAACACCAATCAGTATTAATTCGCAACTCGGACTCTGCGCGTCGACGCCAGGCCGTTGATAAGAACCGACCAATATCGGGGGCACACTTGCCAATCACAACCAGGTATGCGCCAAGCCAGTTTACGATTCGCTTGTAACAGCTCCAAGCCTCGGAACAGCTTCCAAGCTCCGAGTCAATACGACCGAGTCGTCGGCGGCGCACGAGCGAGTAGTGCCGAGCGAATCGTAACCTCCACGGAGCGAGACTTTTCGCTTCGTTTGTCCTTGTTTGTCGTTGGCACTTGAGATTCGCTGTCCTATTCGGCACTGTTCAGCCGTGCGCCGATATCGATATTGTTTGTTTTTTATTTTTCTGCGAAGTTGAGAGTTAATTGTCGTTATTTTTCACGCTTCTAGTTGCTTGCGAAAACATTATTTACATCGTGTCCACACATTCAAGATGGATTCATAACCTTTCTGTCCGCGCGAGGTTTATATTGAATACGTTGTTTGACGTTCAGCCGTTGGGTTGTTAACATTTGTATAATGTTAATTTAAAGTAGGAGTTGATCAGAAACTGCTGAGGTGATTGTTCAGTTGTGTAGATATGAAAAAAGATGAAGCTAGCAATGGATACTCGAGCGAGAGAGAGTGGAAGCGAGATCAGCTGAAGAATCACCTTAATCGACGTTTATATCAAATAACTGACCTCCTTAAAGTTAACAATGCAAAGATAGCAAAATGACAAGGAAATTACTTTAAAATTTAGTGCTGATTGAGTACACAATTGAAAAATTGAATACTCGTGCATTTTTTTTCTTTTTTTTTAAAGATCAGTTTAATCAATAATTAAAAAAGGACATATTAAATATTTATAATTATCTTTAACTTACAAAATAATTTGTTTTTATAATAATACCACATCATAAGACATAATTAATTATTGAAAAATACAAAGAAAAAAATTAACAAACAATATTAAAAACACAATTTATAATAATAAAACAATTAACTTGCAAATGATTTGCAATGATGATTTTTTCTTTTGATTTTAATTTTATTTTAATTTTTGATATAATTCACTTTTAATTTGAATTTAAATTGAAAGGAAGAAAACGATAAAAACCACGAGAGGATGGTTAATAAAAATGAGGACGACCAATAGTTCCGAATTGCACCTTTCTGTCCAGAAAACAATTTTAATGTTGGGAAAACAATCGGTCAATTGACTGGCATGACTGGCCAATTAAGTTTGAAAACAAAAATGCTCGTTATCCGACGACGCTCTTTTCTAATTGATGTTTATCAATGACGGCAATACGAAATTGATAGTGCGCAGTTTTGTTTCGCATCTCTGTAATTACTTCAATCACCTAACCGTAAAACAATTGGCTTAAGTTAGCGAGGAAACTGCGAGATATTATTTATTTGATTGCGCTCCAAACGTTTAGGTCAAGTTCTCGAATAAACTGATGAAATTCTCAACTTGTACGCACGTTTATTTTTGGTTCGGTTGTTTATTTTTACTTACACGTAACTTAGAAATATAACAACTATTGTACACGTTCAAAAGTATTCCGCTGAAACGGTTAACAGTTTGTAAAATAAAATAAATTATTTTATTGTTTGTAGAAACAATTTTCTTTGATTTTTTTTTTTGTATTTATACTATGTAAAAATAGTTTTATTTATAAAATGATATCAATGTTGACCTTATTTTTATTTATAAAATAATATTAGATTGCAATTTTGAAAATTTTACAATTGTTTCCAAGTTCAAATTCATTTATTACATATGTGTAGAACTTCTTGTATGAAGTATTGCCGGTAAAGTAGAATTACGTGTTATCAAAGCATACAATTACGTAAGTTACACCAACACTCACGTCGGAATTACTCGAATTTTTATTGATATAATATCAACATGATATTGATCTTGATAACACGTATCAAACTCGAACAATAAATATTGAAAAGATAAATAAAAACGATATTCAAGTTCATTACTGCGATGAAAAAGATTAAACAACTAAATAAAGTATAAAAAATGATATATATATACGTATAATTCAGAAAAGGAAGCAAAAATAAATTTATGCGCGCGAAAATCAAAGTGTTACGAAAGAAAAAGGTCATTCGATTGAAAAATATGTATTTTAAAATGATACGAAGGAAAGTGTATAAGTGAAAAGCCACGGTTGAAAACAGCTGACTTTTTCTGTATCAATAATTTTGTTTACACCGATGAATGTTCATTGCCCAACGACCTCAATGCCACATCGGTATTTCATGGACCCGTCACTCCGCAGAATTTAATGTTTCGCGATTCCTCCGAGACTTGGAAATCACTGCCACTCCTAACGATGCAAAACATTTTGACACGTGAAATCGGCTCGCACATTCGATTCCCATTAAAACCCCATAAATTTCGCCCAGCCGAGCGGAGACGCGAGCAATTGGGTCAATCAATTTTTTAAAACTACTCCAATTGCACGGAATAACGTTAAATATTTCATGAATTGATATTTTACAAAAGTTCGTGACAATATCTACAAGTTTGAATTTATTTTAAAAAATTATTTTAAAAAATATTACGACATTCAAATTTGGCAATTCTTCAACTGGCTGATCCACATTTCTAACTCTCTGGAATATTAAAGACGCGAAATCGAAAATGCTTGATTACTTAAAGGAGATCGAATTTGCCGAGCATTTAATTAGCCGTAATTGCTCGTTTGTCATTGAACTACAGATGTGTCGTTTAATTTCTCCAGGGAACGTCGAGCAATACGTGATTCTTGTGAGGCGCATAAATGAATGAAACTAATAAAAATTAACGCAGATAAAGAAGGATGATCGGGCACGAATGTCGGCCCGACGTTTTGGTTTTAAGATAGCGTAATTAAGCGGCTAATTGGCACGAGTTTCTTATTTCTCGATAAGATTATCCGCAGCGGCTTTATTAGAATGAGATTAGATTCCGCGGGCGATATCAGCTTAATAGGGTAATTTTAATAAAACTCGTACTATTGTGTTAATTAACCAATTATAAGTCTCAAAGAAATTGCAGGAAAATGCAAAATATCGTATCTTTACATTTTTGTGCAATTGCGGTGAAAAGGAATACCAAGATGATTTCAAATAAGTTACGACCGAAAATTGAGTTGACTTATAAAAAGATTTAATACATTATTTGATCGAAATACAAAATATTAAACTGAAAATTGTTGCTTATTTAAAAGAATCGATGCAGTTTGCGAAGAGTTTATTCAAGAGTGCGAAATTAAATGAAATTAAATTCATTACCACTTGTAGTATATATATATAATAATAATAATAAAAATAAAAGTCTTCATTATCTTTATTTATTTTTTTTTTTTTTAATTAAAAAGTTATTTAGTCTATTAAAGCCGTAATCAAGTACTTTATTTAACGATACAAAATAAACAAGAGTCCTCATTTACTGATAATATTAAATCGTTTTTCCAGCACACTTTAATACAAATAAAGCAGGCATGATAATTAATTCGAGCTTTATTCACAATTAACTGGCTTTGTAATTGATTTCGTGTTAGATTAAAAATTTTGTTACTGCCTTTGTTATGGGGTTAATTATCCAAATGCTACGGAGAACAGGATACCGTCGGTCGTACACGTCGACGTCTGATTTACAAAGACCAATAACTGCCATATAAAATGGTCAACCGCGAAATTGGTCCGTCTAACCAAAAGCAATTTTCTGTTATAATCATTAAGACAACGTTATATTAATACGTCAAGATACGAAGCAGTTGAAAATCTGGACCGAATTTTTCAGTCAATTAAATATACATGCAAAACCGTGATGATAAAATTACTCTGCCCGGATAAAACCGAACAAAATAAAGTAATCTAATATTTATATATTCGGTATAAATAACGGGTGCACGCGAATTCGTATATTTTCAATAAATTGTAAGTCTGAAGTAAAAGCTTTATTTGATTTTCGAATTAATATTCGACTGTAATTGGCTTCGCGACTGGCGGCTAAATTAAATTTGTGAAATTTTTAAATTAAAACAAACCACTGGCCGTGTTGTTGACCTAAACGAATTTTCAACGGATAGTTTTTGTTGGCTTTTTTGCGGGCGTGGGAGGGGGGTGGGAAAAAAAAAGTTTTCGTACACGTACGAGATGACTTTGCGTTGTCACCGGGTAAATAATATTACTTGTAAAAATGGTCGGTAAACCCTGTATCCATCTACGTGTCAAGCCGTGAACATTGAAAAAAGAAAGAAAAAGTGTATGATGAATTCAAGCTAAGCAAGGGTTCCTATTAAAAATATTGTAAATACATTTTTATTGTCTACTTAATCAAGCGCCCAAGTGTTAATAATTAAATATTTACAAAACGGCTTTTTTTCAACAAAAATAAGAACCTTTTTATCTGACATTTTCTCGCCGACGGTCAAATGTTTTACCTTCGCTTAAATGAGGCTTCTGAATAGAGTTTAAGTGAAGCTACTTATTAGCAGTTATAAGTTAAATTTTTAATGACGGAAGAAGCAAGTTTTACTTTAAATCTATCTTAGGTTTTGTAACAACATTATGTGCTTACAAGATTAAAATTATATTTAATAAAAAAGAATATATATATATATATAACATATGCGTATTGCATTTTTCGAATTGCATTTTTGAATAAAAAAATTTTCATTTTATTACCAAAGGATTCCTTTTATATTAATGCGTTTCCTTTTTAAACGAAACGTTTTAACTCAATGCAAGCTTCACGACCACTTTTTTCAGTACATGGCAGTACATAAATTTTTGAGAAAAAATATTCATTGCGTATATATGTAATATACGAGCAAATGTATGAGCATTTTTGCCTCCGAGTGTACATCAACCTCAAAATGATTAGATCTAGTTAACTTGTCTTGTCCGTCGAGCGCGGATAGCCGCAATATTAAAGAAACAGTTTGTTGAGCGGTGCATAACGAAAATTGACCAACAGTTTGGTCCGCGCTGAAGCTCGGTGGGCGAAAAAGCTCGACCCCATGGATTTCGCCTGTGACAACTCTATCGCATTATCCCCGATGTATTAGCACCGGACCGCATAATTACATGAGCCCGCTTGCCGTACCCACGGCCGGCCGCGTGATTACAGCCGCGCAAATGGCCGGCATTTTTGCCGGGCGAAAATTGCGCGCCGGACTTTACTCGCTTAATTATCCGGCCTTTTTGCCGAACGGAGTCGCGCTTGCGTTTGCCGATATCCTCGAGCCGGCGTTGATTAAAACAAACACTGATTCATAGGCCGCTTTCTTCGCTCCCTAATTTGAATAACTGCATTAATGAGTCGACGGCTACGTGTATCGAGTCCTTGACTTATCGGGCCTCGTGCATCGAGCACTTAACTCGATCATCCCGTAGTGGCCGAGTCACGGAAACGCCGAAGGGATATTAACGCAGCTACACGAGCGCGCTGTACTTTCGACAATCAAACGATCGATATCGATCGAAAACCGCGTGTCGCCTGTCCACCTCCGCCCCTCGGCCGCGCGACACACGCGACGTCACTCAGCAGACCCACCTTTCTACTCGACTGTTCTTCCCCCTTTTCCCCGCTTTTTCGCAGCTTTGATTTCTTTGTTCGGTGATATTTTTGTGCCAAGATTTCGATGATTATTTTTTATTTACTTTTTCAATCGTCAGTACTCACGTCGTGAGATAAAAATTCAAGTGAAATTTTGTTATTCAATTTGTAAACATCGTTATGAAAATTGGATTACAAAAAATAATATCTCTTATACAGTTTTATTTTAATGCTGCAGTTATATGAGGCTGTAATTAGAAGTGGGAAGGCAATTCGATAAACGTATCGAATAGCAACGACATTTCCACGAAAAAGTTGGAAGTAGTAGTCTTTATGAAATCGCGATACTTGTGACGTACGCTTTAAGAATTTATGTCATCAACCATTGTGGTGCGAGGCGTTAAAAATCACGAAATTAAAAACAAATTTCGTTAACTTTCCAAGAGAAATATTGTTAATAATTTACGGTCCATTAGAACGATATAAATGTGATTAAATTAAACGTTGATAACTGCAATATTTTTTAGAGTCATTCATCTTCTTATTTATAATTATTAAATGATATTTTATACACATCAGATATTATATTATTTGCAATCATTTCAAAGTGAACATTATTTTTGATTACAAAATAATAAAATCACGCCTGTGGAGAAAACACAATTCATTTGTAGCAGCTAAATTATCTTTCTGGACGTTTAATTGAGTGCGGTATTCGTTAATATACAATTCAAATTTCTTCACCTACATATCTTCACGCTAAAATGATTTCAACAATAAATTTACTTTTCAATTTGCACTTACGTGTTAGAAATATTTTTCCATGCGATGTACTTCCTAATGGAAATTAAATGCGAGATCGCAGTGGTCCGAACTTAATTTCTGTTAGGGTTAATTCCCAAGTAGAAATTACATTCGTGATGAAGGAAGACCGAAGGAATTAATTTTGGGCTACCTTTGATCCAGCCTTAATTCTGCGGTTAGTTGGCATTATTTACGCAACGTAAAATTGCAACAATTGCATAAAACTTTTGCAGATGCAAAATGTCATCAATTCTTTCTCGATATAAAAATTTATACGAACACCTCAATATTTTTTATCAATGAATTGGAACTTGAAAAATCAACTTAGAAAAAGTATAGCACAAAGTTACTATAATAAACAAAACTTCGCTTAATAAATTCTTTTGTGTTGGAATTTGTTAATAAAAAGAAAAAAAAATTGTATAAAATATCCGAGCTAGTGCATTTCGTATATTGCAGCAAACATAAATATTCGCTACATTGCTCAGTGTTTTCGGCTTGGAAATCGCAAAGTCGCAAAGTATTCTAATAAATAAGTCTGTCACTGTTTTAAATTTTCGCTTCTCATTTGCCGTTAGAACTGTTCACTAGTATTTATCAAAATACGAGAGTAAATTTGTTTAACCTTTATTATAACTCGAACTAAAAGTAAAAAATGCTTTTAATTTCAACTCTCGGCTTGCTCCATTTAGGTGATTTATTTTCGGATACACAATTAAAACGTATGCTCGAAATATAACGTAACACCAGTTCCCGCTGAAACGAGAAATAAACGAACGTTATCTTATTGCAGGCCAAATCCAAAAACTCGGTTCTTTAGAACGTTTTGCAAATTAAACTCTGCCGGGATAAATTCGCGCGTATAACGTTCTCAGATTCTAACTGACGCAAAGTTTCATTAAATATGAGAAACCGGGGCTGTGATTCGGTGAATGAAACACTAGGCTACAAATAAAAGGTTCCCGCTTCTGCGCGGGATATCGAAAAGTTGACACGAATTTTCAAGTACAGCAACGTAGTTTCCCTAAACTCACCAATTCACGATGAAACGTTCGTTTGAAATAATGGAATTTTCACTTAATTAAAATCCCTAATTAAAACGAATAACGATAATTTCCAACTGATCGGATTGAAAAGTTGATAAAGAAAAAAAATCGTTCAACATCTGCTTACGAATAATATTCATTTTCAGCAGCCATAAGCAATGCCAAATGAAATAAAAAAAGCGCGAATTTTTTATTGTCTCCGAATCGGAAGCGCGGCATCGCGCTTAGTATTTGAAAAGCGATACGTCGCGATTTCAAAATTCCAATTGATTTCGAGTTAATGTTTACCAAGAAACCATAATGGAAATGAAACGATAAAAGCCTCAGATGGCATTCAATCTCCGATAATCCTTTTAATGCGAATGACTCCACGTATTTTATTAATTAAATTCTTTACTCGAAAATCGAAAATATTTCGTAATAATGACGCGGAAGCGCGGTAAAAATGGCGAGAGGTGGGCGAAAACAAATAACACTGTTTAATTATAAGATAAAAAGGCGGACAAAGCCGCGCGATCGCCCCTTTTCATTCGCAATTAAGCGCCCCCCCCCCCCGACCGCCGCGGCGCTTTCCAGCATCCATTACAATTACGATCGCGCAAATGAGTTATTGTGTTTTCAATCGCTTTCCATCCGGTCAAATATTTTATTCGAAAACGCGCGCTGGCTCAGCGCGGCGATTCACGCGTCCGCGAGCATCGTTACGTAATAAAAGTAACATCGAATTAAACGAATTTCACTGACAACAAACATTTTCTCTTAAACGCTTATTATCTCCATAGATTTCGACTCCTGCGCCAATTCGATAAAAAATTTTTTATCGAGAACTGAGAAAACCATATTGTAACCACCACAACATATATTGTAACGTGGACAATTTCATATAGTAAACTGTTTACGATATCATATCGTAACTACTTTCAGCCAATGACATTGCTCGATTGCTTCATTCATAAAAATGTCTATTGTATGCAAGACAAAATATCTTGGCTGAAGACGGAAAACGTCTTATTAATCAGTCAAGATTGTAACGTCTTCATCGAAAACGTTTTTTTACTCTACGTTCAAAAAGTCTTCAGTCAAGACGGATTACGTTTTCATAGAAAACTGACTTGAGCGTCGCCGCATATGCGCAAGCGCATGATTTTCAAGACAATTTCAGTCTTGGCTGTAGATTAATCTTGTTCCGTAATCAAGAAAGTCAAAATTTAGACAGAAGATAATCATTTTTATGAGTGTTTAAATTCGACTAATAAGTATGCTGGAAATTTTACAATCCTCATTGTACGATATCGTTTTCTCGGTGAAGAAGAAGGAACGAGGTCGCGAGGAATGACAAACGAGACGTCTCGCCATCTTTTGACCGACTTGGTCGTATCCCGTCCGAAGTCATATTTGTCCGTACTTTTTACGGATCGACGCGTGGGCTATAATGCGCCGGTGAATTAACACCGGGGTAAAGTCATTTCTTCCATTTCTCTCCCCCTCTCGCCTCTGTCCCTGTTTTACTCTTTTCCTTCCGTTTTGCCTTTCTTTTTACACGGCTGCTCCATCGGACTTTGTTGTAAGTTTTTCATTCGCCGCGTCGCAATTGAACGTGACAAATTGGAACGGAAGGTGCAGCGTTATTGCGAAGACTAATTATGGAGTCGTAAGAGTAATTGATTGGAATAATTGCAGCTTTTTCTGTACTTTCGCTTGTTGTGAATAACGTTTTCGACGGCGAGATTCGCTTTGGCTCGGAGAAAAAGTAGTAGGAAAAGAAACAAAGCTGACTTTTGAAGACGAAAAATTTGGTTGTGATTTTTCACGTTGAACCACTGAAATACTACCGGCGAGGGGAAAAATATTCAGTTATCAAAATACGTCAATGCTGTACATTCATTAAAATTGCTACATCATCGTCAACTATTGACAGCTTGTTGACGCTCCTACTTTTACTTAAACTCAAAGTTAATATAACTTCGTCGGAATCGCTTCACTGTTCCAAGCTTAAATCGGAAGCGTTATTTTGCCCGTATAAGTAAAAGTTAGTTTCCACTTAAAATGAATTTCGTTTGGCGATCGAAAAACAAATGGAATTAACGTTTTTCGCAAATCATTCGGGAACAATGACGCACAGCGAAGAGAATGCGGGTTAAACGATTTTTCCATACAAATCACCCTAATACTCGGCTATCATCGCCGCCATTCAATCGCAAACACTGTTTCACATAAAACATGGACAGTTTTGATACACGCATAACGTTATCAGCGCACTGTTTGCTGCATCGCAATTCAACCTAACGATTCTACTTTAACTCAATTGTTTTGCTATTTTCGCATCCGGATTAAAATAATTTCACAAAACTCGCGCGAACACGTTCAGCGAGTTAAACTGATAAGCTGTTGGAACGATTTTGTATAGAAGGTACATGTGACTAAGTCGCACGCGCAACTGGTTTACGTGCAAAATGATTGTGCAATTCGTCGCTCGTTTTATGCGCGTCATTTTTCAACAACAGTTTGCTTTATTGTTAATCAATTTTAATCAACTTTCATCTAAATAATATTTATAGAAATAGTCATTTTTTACATCCTTACCAAGTAAGTTAATTAATTACTTTAGCCATATGTTAGATATTTCTTTTTCATTGGTAAGCACACTACATTTGCATTTTATGATTTGCGGTGAATCGTAATTTGTTGGCCTATCGAATGTCTCGCGAAATCTTAATTGGCAATTGATGAGGGATTAAATGATAAAAAGGTCCAAAGCTCGGCGGTTCACGTGGAAGACCTTATCTCACGACGTTATAACGCGCTCGACATAGCGACGGAACATCGCACGGTATACAAACGGCGAGTATCGCCGTGCTTCGCCTAATCTAGATTTCTCTGCCCGAGGAAACGAAATAACAGACGAATATCGAGCAATCCTGACCGCTTTCTAAGATTCCCCTCGCCGGATTAGCGTATGAAATATTTGCTTCGAGCTGTCGCAAAGTTAAACGAAATCCGATGGGAAATTTCATTACGTCGATTCGAATCAAAGACGCGCCGATGAAAACTATGCCAAATGACGATGCGACGAATTCAAAGCTATCGCATTTTTCTTCCGCTCGCCCGTTTTTTTCTCCCCCCCCCCCTTTCGCTGACAAAAATGCAGCCAACTTTATTTCGTCGCCGACACGACGATTTAACTTTTCCCCGATGCCGCTTTTTGCCGGCCATTATTGTATTGAAAATAATGACGGCCGAGCGAATTTTCTCCCGGCGTCGCTTTCAAACTCGCGTCAAATTTCGATTTCAATTTCGCCGCAACGCCGAGAAACTTTTTCTTCGCCAATCGATAACGTTAAACAGTTGTTTGGTCCATATAATCTTTATCCGCGACGCATCTCTCAAGCAGTTGCGATCGATGTCAACGCAGGTCTACGAGACAGCAATAAACACAATTACGATGGAATAAATGTGTAATACGTGAGAAATCGACAGAAACGCGATCGCAATCAACGGCTCATGAAACAATGAGCGACTAATTTGATGCGGTCAGGTGAAATATGCAATCCGGACTTTCTAAAACTCAATAGCGCCAACTAGTCAGCCATATTGAAATATTACTCTAGACGCCGTCGGAAGTTATCGCATGAATCACGGGGGCGAACGTTGTGAGTCACGTTTCGACTCACACAGGCCTGTCTAAACGTGCGCATACGTCTATACAGAATATTGACATAGGTGGAATAACGCGTCCTTTTGATACTTCGACCTCTTCCAGTCGAAAACATGTTCGTCAAAATGTATTTTAACCGCAAACTGAGACTTGTCGTTGAGTGTCAAATTCACATATTGTTTTACATTAAACGCAACTTTGGATCGAACAATGCTTGCAACAGTGTGTGTATATAGCTATACATGTGTCATGTACATAAACAAATATCAAATCACATTTATGTTATACATATGATATACATATCACAGCGTGTTTATATTCTTTTTTTTACACGGAGAGAAAAATCCTAGTATAATCTGTTTGGAAATTCATTACAAATTACTAGACTGGTTTATTAAAGCGGGGACAAGTCACGAATCTTTTGCTTTTTATTAGACCGTCTAGTAAATTCTTAA